>JAFMTC010000630.1:8701-19514 GCA_018845635.1 Nicrophorus orbicollis | reverse complement strand
ATTCGTGTAACAACTGTTCGGTTATTTAATTGTCAAATTCATCAAACGTCAATTTGACATTGACATTTAACAGCAATATGTTTCTGCGATTCGTGTAACAACTGTTCTGTTAATTAATTGTCAAATTCATTAAACGTCAATTTGACATTGACATTTAATAACAATATGTTTCTGCGATTCGTGTAACTACTGATCGGTTAATTCATTGTCAAATTCATCAAACATCAATTTGATATTGACGTTTAACAGCCACAGGTTTCTCCGATTCGTGTGACAAATGTTTAGTTATTTAATTGTCAAATTCATCAAACGTCAATTTGACATTGACGTTTAACAGCTTTAGGTTTCTCCGAGTCGTATAACAACTGTTCGGTTATTTAATTGTCAAATTCATCAAACGTCAATTTGACATTGACGTTAAATAGCAGTATTTTCTGCGATTCGTGTGACAACGCTTTACTTCCGTTCTCGACAATCGTTGTTCCATCAATTGACATTACTGATTGGAAACGGGTTTCACGATCGAATTTCCATTGTTTCTCCAAACATTTGACATTGATTTGAAATCGATTATCATCATTGTTTACTTTCTTCGAGCATTCAACATTTCCATTGTTCATTTTCCTCTCAGCAAAATTAACGTACATTTCTAATTGTAGACTGTCATCTACAATTTTTCTCCGAATACGTCCATTGTCGTAGGCGGCGCTCGGAAAATGATTGCATTTTTCCGCACGTCAGCGGGAAATTGCCGGAGGCGTAAAGTCAATCAATTGCAGGCGAAATAGGAAAACAAATTTCACGTCATCTACACACGAAACAATCGATTGTTTTGTAATTGTAAATCAATTGAAAATTATAGAACAAATGAAGATTATGGAACAACGCGAAATTATCAATCACATTTCGCGCCTCGTTTTAATCCGTTCCAACTGATATTGTTATGCAAATACCGTCTCTCTACAAAAAGCAAATAAATAATACGTTTATCGCACATTTCCACTTGTGTGTTTTTTGTTTGTTTGTGCGTTTCCATTTTGTTTGTCATGCAGATACACACAACTACTATAAAGTTACTATACAGTTTGCAGTGGAAATACACATTATTTTACAATAGTTGTTGATAACGTGTTATTAGTTTTTCCAACGATGTTTTCCTTCCAGTTGTTCGTCCAGTGTACATTCATGAAACGTCAATGTCAAATTGACGTTTGTTCAAGTTGACAATTACGTAATCAGTTGTCACATGAATTGGTGAAGATCATTCAACCGGATTCATTTTGTTTGGACGAACTATGGAAATGTTGAATGAATGTTTGAAGAAAATAGTCCATGAAATTCAACTACGTATGTCAAATGTTTGGACAAACAATGAATGTTCGATTACTAATAGATGTCAAATGTAGGAGAAACGATGGAAGTTCAAATAATAATGTCAGATGTTTGAAAAAACAATGGAAATTCGATTACTATGACTATAGTCAAATGTTTGAGAAACAATGGAAGTTCAATTAAGAATGTCAATAGTTTGGAAAAACAATGGAAATTTGATTACTAATGGTTGTCAAATGTTTGAGAAACAATTGTGAATAATATTTAAGTAATGTTAATTTAATGAAAACAACGATTATAAACCTTTTTCAAAGTCTGAGAACAGTTTGACGCATGTCAAATATTTGTTGCATTGGACGAGACTCCATCTCTTTAGATCAACTTGTTACCATGGTTACTGAGTATCATTGACGTCGTTAAGCAATTAACAAACAACTTGTATCAATACCACTCGACTCTTCCGCATCATCTTCAAAGACGCGACTTGTGCACCTTTTGCTCCTCTTTTTCCTTTGCTTTCGCTCCGTTTTCAAGAGAGCCAAAGGGAAATGATGCGCTTTGATGGATACTTCGAGATGGGAGAACTGAAGAAAAGCGAAGAGGCTTTTACCGTTCTTTTTATTACGTTTTTTTCTTCTTCTTCTTCCTGTATTCACTTTCGCCAAAGGAAGAGAGGATGAACGTGAAATAAGCTTCAAAAGCAGGAAAATGTGTACTACTTTAACTATTATCATTTTCCTTCCCTTTTCCACTACGAATAACAGCAACGGCACGAGGAAAATGAACGAGAGAGTCGCACATTTCCATTACGATTTCACACCTTTCCTTTCCTCTTCGTTTCCAGTGTCCTGAAAGCGCAATTGTTTTACAAAGGATCTCGACTTGTTGCTCTTTTAACAAAACAAATGTTTTTCCGATTCGCGTAACAAGCTGTTAAAGTTAATTGTCAACTTGACATTGACGTTTGATGATAAAGAAACCGCATTCATTTTGTTCTCCAATTCATATGACAACTGTTTGATTAATTGTCAATTAGAACAAATGTCAACTTGACATTGACGTTTGATGATAAAGAAATTTGATTCATTTTGTTCTCCAATTCATGTGACAACTGTTTTATAAATTATCAACTATAACAAATGTCAACTTGACATTGACGTTTGATGATAAAGAAATTGGTTTCATTTTGTGACAACTGTTTGATTAGCTGTGAACTTCAACGAATGTCAACTTGACATTGACGTTTCATGATTTAGCGTTGCAAAAAAACAGCTGAAACCAGAGGAAACGAATGGTGGAAATCGATGCGGACGAAAATTTGGGGATGAAACGTGTAATCGGGGATGGATGCAAGCGCGCGTGCGGAACGGAGGATTATGCAATATACGGAACGGAACGAATCGAAACATGGGACCAACAAATTGCGCGAAAACAAATTGCAAATTTTAATCTGCGGTCCGGCATCATCAGCATCGCAACACGCATTGTTTCGTTTAATTTGTTTTGGGGGTGAAACTTTGACAACGAGGGATTTGCGTTTCCTAGCAACATATTTGATTTATTTACGTGGCTTACCATCACCACAAACAACAAGAACAAAAGAGAGAGAAAAAAAAATAACACACCTAATTGAATTGATCTTTGATTTATTTCGACATGTTATTGTACATTTTTTTGTTGTTGTTATAATTGCACGTAACAGCTTTGGGTCCAATTAATTTCGGAGGCAGATGCGATTTGCGTGAACCGCGAAACGGGGGTGTATTGGAAGCAGGATTTGCTCCTAGTACGTGTACGCATTTCTCATGTTTGTGTTCGGTAATTCAACCATTAACACACCGCAAATTAATGAATTTACCTGCAACCACACGGAGGTGGTTGCATAGTCGCGCGAGATAAGAGACAATAGAAAACACTATCAATTGACAGCTGACGTTTCAAACGTCATTCTAACAGTTCCGATTGTAATAACTGTCAAATGATAAGTGAGTTGTGTCGTTTAATTACTCGATTAAAACATTCATCATATCGTGCGAGATAAGAAACAATAGAAAACACCATCAATTGACAGCTGACGTTTCAAATGTCATTCTAACAGTTTCGATTGTAATAACTGTCAAATGATAAGTGAGTTGTGTCGTTTTGACGAGTTCTCTCGTTTAATTATTCGATTAAAACATTCATCAAATCGCGCGAGAAAACAAACAATAGAAACACCATCAATTGACAGCTGACGTTTAAAATGTCATTCTAACAGTTTCGATTGTAATAACTGTCAAATGATAAGTGAGTTGTGTCGTTTTAACGACTTCTCTCGTTTAAAACATTGTCTGTCTCATAAACGTATTACTTATTTATGCTTTCGATCGGTTTGCAATTGAGATTCGTTGCAATTAAACGAACGATTATGCGTCGCAACGTGTTTATCTGCTGAATGAAGGATTACGGTACGTCGTTCAATCCGTTATTTCATCAATTCAGGGACGCAAATCCAGTCTCAATTAAACATTCCACTTCCGCAAATGACGACGAATTCGTTATCGTTATGTCATTGCGGTGTTTCCAACGTGTGGTGCAATTAATTGGACACACGGACTGCCGTTTATTTCGTTGCGAATATGTATTTGTCTATCATTTTTATGAATCTGTCACTTTGACAGTTGATTAAGTTAAATACCGAAATCTACATTTTGAACCGACATTTGATCTAATTGTGATTATGTGACGTGATTTTTATGAATCTGTCACTTTGACAGTTACGACAAGAGAGAGAGAGGGTAGAAAGAAAGTGTGATTGATTGAGAAAAATATGAAATTGTTGTGAAATGCCATCGCTTTAGTTGTGAGAATGTATTTGCACATGGTTTTTACTTCATTTTCACCAATCTGTCACTTTGACAGTTGCGTCGAGGGAGGGTAGAAAGATCGTTGTTCGAGTGAACAACAACGAAATTGCCGACTGCGATAAATCAACGAGCGTTGAAAAAATCACTTGACCGAAGAACAATTGCCCTTGAAGCAATACATTTTGTGTTTCTGACAGACGTCATATTTGTGTTTTTTTGTGTTGTTTAATCACCGTAACAAAGGGTTGAGCTATCAATGAAACGTTTCCAGTTTTGGGGTCGAGGACGATGGAATTAATACATCAGCACGCACCTCCTCCCCTCATCCCCGTTTACCACCGGGTGAAGAGTTGGGGGATTGACGATGATTGATGGATGATGAAGGGGTGTCGAGAAGTGCGGAGCTACAAAGGGTTTCCGCATCCAGTGATCCTGCTGCTCGTTATAAGCGAACGGTATTAGCGTGATGCAGCAGCAGCAGCAGCATCATCCCTTAAACACGTCTCCTACTCTTCGCCACAACCCCCCTCGACCCCTTTAATCCCCAATTCCCCACTCCTCGAACGAAGGAGACAAAATCCGACTGCGCGCAATTACCGTACTTCTTCTCCTCATTTAGTTTCTTTTTTTGCTGTGCATCAGCAAAAATTTCATTAAAACTTTTATAAAAATCTCTTTCATTGCGAATTCCCGCAGCGAACAATGTATATATGTTCGTATTTAATTAAATATTACAGACTCTACGAAAAAAAAAACAATAATAAAAGAAACAAAGAATAATAATATACATAAATTCTGAGATTATGCGACAACTTTTCCGCTAAGAAAAATTGATTAACTTGTCACTTTGACGTTTAAAACTTCAAAATTGTATTGACGTTTCATCTTTCACGCTAATTGGAGGAGAGAAAAAAAAACATGAATTAACTTGTCACTTTGACGTTTGAAACTTCAAAATTATATTAAAGTTTCATCTTACAAACTAATTAGAGGAGTGAAAAGAACATTAATTAACTTATCACTTTGACGTTTAAAACTTCAAAATGATATTGACGTTTCATCTTTCGAACTAATTGGAGGAGAGAAAAAAAAACATTAATTAAGTTGTCACTTTGACGTTTAAAACTTCAAAATGATATTGAAGTTTCATCTTAAAAAACTAATTAGAGGAGTGAAAAGAACATTGATTAACTTGTCACTTTGACGTTTAAAACTTCAAAACGATATTGACGTTTCACCTTTAGAACGTCGACATAACATAAGAATGTGTGATTCTGCTACAAGTTTTCTGTTGATTGGAAACAATTAAGTTTGACGTTTGAAACTTGAAAGTGATGTTGCCGTTTCACCTTTCGAACCTCGACCTTTGGAAAAACGAAATGCTCTGAAAATAGGTGTGTAATAGGTTAGTAATTAATGCGTTACGTTGATTACTGGAAAACACATAATTTCAATTTGCTGAACGAAAATTTGTGTTTGCACACACACACACACATCCGGAATGCCCGGAGGCACTTTATTAAATTCGATTCTCGCTATTTTGCTCTCTCTCTGCCTCACTTTTGCTTAGCGAAATATTAATGCAACATGTAACAACGTTATGTAAGTGAATGAGAGAGAGAGGGATGGGATGATATTTAGTGAAGGATTCGTGGGAGGGAGAGGGATGTATTTTAATTAAACAAAATTTCATAGAGCTCTTCTCTCTCTCTCGACCGGCTTTGTACGCATTTATTTATGTATGCATGCATTAGAAACTTCGTCCACTTTCCATCGCTCCTCCGCATATTAAAATATCCAACATCAATTATTTACACTCCCTTCCTCTGTCTTCTCTCCCTTCTCTGTGTGTGTGTACACGAAGGGATTCACCTTTGATCTCTTCCCTAATTAAATAAGAATGGATTCATTAAGCGCATTTCAAAGTTAATAAACGCATTTGATTAATTGAATCCTTAACGCTAAACGTTTCATCCGTCCCTTTGACGTTTCATAACGTCATGTGAATAGAACAACTGCAAACACTATTTGACATAACGCTAAATCTTCCATACGTCACTTTGACGTTTCATAACGTCATGTCAATGCAACAAATGCGAATTGTCATTGACATAAAGCAAATTGTTACATACGTCACTTTGACCTATCATAACGTTATGAGAATACAACAAATACAAATTTGACATAATGCTAAATATTTCATCCGTCACTTTGACAAGTCATAACATCGTCTGAATACAACAATTGCAAACTCTATTCAGCGCATATCTGTCAATAATGTTTCGTCCGTCACTTTGACGTTTCGTAACGTCATATGAATGGTACAATTGCAAACTTTAATTGACATATTTGTCTACCTAAATTGCGAGCTGCAGAAACAATGGTCGGGGAATGAAGCCTCCCCTTGGAACAATGTGCATTGGGGGGAGGAGAATAATTTATGCGAAATCCCGACAATTCACCGAATCGCACGTGTCGCCATCCTGAGTTTCGCCATCCTCTTTGCTGCGAACTGCATTTTTCACCCGTTTTTCATCTCCAGCTGTTTGCTCTTCTATCCGCTTTTCCCTTCGAGAATCGATATTTCGACCTATTTACCTTCATATCCCCCCCGTTCTATATGTAATCATATATGTGATTTTTTCTCTCTCTTTCGTTTGGTAATACCATCACGAGCGAGATCCCGGACATAATCCCGTCGACGTTCTTCTCTACACGATCCACTCTCACTTAATTCGCTTCTTCAGTTTTTTTCTTTTTCGTAAAAAAACGCTTACATTTTGATAAAATAACAAATCAGAAGTACATTTCAGTAAATCTACTTAATAATTGTAACGTCAAAGTGACAGCGACATTACAGTTGATATCTTAACTGTCACTTTGACTTAAGGGTTTCAGTAAATCCAATCAATAATCGTAACGTCAAAGTGACATTGACATTACAACTGTCACTTTGACTTAACCGGGGTTAATCTACATCATTTTTGTTTTCCATACAAGACACATTCTCTTGTTATTAATACAAAAAAAAAAACAAAGTAACAAATTAGAAGTGCTTCTTCGATCGTCGATTTCATTCAATCTTCGTGACGTTAAAGTGACACGGTAATTAACATCTCAACTGTCACTTTGACGTACTGGCGAACTGGTGTGAATTTTTGTTTCGTACACGAAGATTGTGAGGTTAAAATCCGCGAATCGGAGCGGCGGAAGTGGTGATGGACGCCGGAAACGTCTGTCCGCATTTGAATTTAAATTAGTTTTGCGGTGGAAATAGAAGAAGTGGAGTGGACGAAAGAGAAGACGAAATAAAAGAGGAACACTTTCGGGTGCGCTGCACCCCCTTCTGGATTCCCCCGGTCCGACAACCTGTTGCGTAATTTATCGTGTCTCGGATCGTGTTGGAAAACAGTTTATCGTTATATAAAAACGCAAGAAAGGGAGTGGGAAAAGGAAGGGATGTAGATGAATCGAATGGGAATCGTTGGTTTTGCAAATCAATCGATTTACCACTTTGGCGGTGTCTTTTGATTCGTACGAAACCTGTTGCTTGTATTTCATCCGTTTTTTACTCGATTCGAAATTGAATTTTTTCCCCTCCGGACTACCAAAAACTGATATGTTGGTATTCATGCGACCGGAAACAAACTTGTTGAAACTGTACGCATCGAAATCGCAATTGAAATTCAGTTTGCGTTTTAATTAATCAACTTTCGTCCTGCTGCTGCGTGTGCAGCTAATGGAGTTTTCAATTTGTTTTTTTTTTGTTTCCTTTTTTGTTTTTGCATGATGATGGCGGTGAATTCGAGCTCGTCCTAATTGAAAACACGTTTGCTTCTGCGTTTCCATGGTTACCGTATGTAACGAATATCCGCAACAATCGAAGCGCAAAATCGGATCTCCGTCCATTTACGGACCACGCACTAATCGGGGCATTAATGGAAATCGCGAAAATGGACGTGTAAATATGCATGCGATCAACGCGTTCGACGAGATGCAACTGCAGTTGCCATGGTGATTCGGGATTGAACTTCAAAGTTTGTGGGTGGGTTGTGTGTCATTTGTTCTTTGAAATTTACGTGACGTTTAATATTATACTTATGGGGTAACCAATGGTAACGGTGAATGCAACTCGCTCGCTTTGATCGTAGATCAGAAGTTATTGCAGCTTCTGCTAACATTGTTACATTTAACAAGGTAAAGTCTTGTGAAGCAAAGTCGTTCGCTTTGTGCACTTTGCAATTGCGAGAAGAAATATGTAGATAGATACTCTTGTGCGACAAATAAAACCGATTTTCTCGAATCGAAGCAGGGAAATTGAAAGAAACCCATCCGAGTTGCTGTTTGCAGATGACAGGTATCTGCGTCGACAACGTGAAAACAGATGTATATACAAGAAACTTATTATGCGAAAAGTTCTCTTTATTATTTTTGTAAAATTTCGTCTGTGCCGCTTCTTGTGTAATTAGGAGACGTCACGTGCAGACGGCGGGTCGAATTTAAACGCGAAATAATTAAACGAACTAAATTTCTCTCTCTCCTCGTAATAATGCGATTCCGCCCGGCGCATTTTAATTCGATCTGCTCCACTTTGTTTGCTACAGTTACCATGGTTACGTAATGGAAAATCAACAATATGGCGTCGTCTATTAACCATTAGCTGTCAAATTTGACGTTTCTCTCGTTGACGTATTCCTGTCAGTGTCAAATTTGACGTTCCTCTCATTGACAGCCCATTAATTCAATCATGATCTGTCAGTGAAAATAAACGAATAATTGTAATTATTATCAACATAATTCGAATGTACGTCTATATTGACGTTTCTTTATTTGACCTATATGGATTTAATAGCGATCTGTCAGTGAAAATAAACGAATAATTGCAAATATTATCAATACAATTTGATTGGACGTCAAATTTGACGTTTCTCTCTTTGACGTAATGTCAGTGTCAAATTTGAGGTTCCTCTCATTGACAGCTCATCAATTCAAACGAAAATGACACATCATCGAAAATTAACGAATAATTGCAAATGAACCAAAAAGGACATAACGGTCACGCATATTAATGCACGGATTCTGTTCATTCGGGTTCGGTTAGTCCGCGTTGATTAGCTGGGCCGTTGGGACGTTTCGGTATTCAAGGGCCGAGCGAGACGATGCGAAGGCAATTGATTTCATTAGGGTCGGATGTGGATGGAGTGGAGAGGTTTGGAGAGAATCCACTTATTTCGTGTAATTTCCTTCGGAAACCCAGATTTCGTATCTATGAAACACATTCCCCACTTCCCTTCAACCAAAAAAAAAGGAAAGGAAAGGGAAACTCGATTAGGTCGTGGTTTCCACCTCAAGTGAAAATGCAATTACTTGATTACGACAAGATTATATAGGCCCGAGAAAATTGGAGATATTCGTTGTGGGGGGGTGCGGTAAGAGAAAGATGAAACGAGTTGCCAAGTGCAACGCCGTTGGTATCTCCATGGATACATGTAACGGGAAGAGGTAGAGGGGAAAACCCTGCAAGTGTGAAATACGTGGGAAAACGTTCAAAATTAGCTTTATATATTCAATTTCGGTGGAAAATTTCATGTGAAACCCGCTTTCGAATGTCATCCTATTGTATGTGTATTTGTATGAAAAGAGAAGATTCCTGTCAACGTTTCTCATTCTATTGCTTTGAATCGTTGCATAGCAATTAAGGCTCATCAGAGGAAAAACAAAACAACTATCCATCAAGTCGTAGTATAACAAAGGAATTTCCATGGAAACCGGACGATTATTATTAACGTCGTCGCATTTTTCCGCAAACCCTCGAGCCTTTCTTTTTCCCTTCCATTTTTCTTCCGTGAAATGGAATTTTCCAACTGCAGAACACGGCAATAGCGATGGGAGAGAGAGGAGAAAAAAAACCGTAATAATGCGAGGAGGAAATGACGATGATGAGGAAATATTGAAGAGAATTGTAATTAAATGTGCAGCGAAAAACATACCCCCCTTCAAACATCGTTATGAAGAGTTGTTATTTTTGGGGAGGGGTGGAGAATTTCATTAGCTCAGTTTTGTATTGTAACGAAATCTGTACAATGTAGTATTATCGCATTTTTGTACTAATTAGTATTACTTTTTGTTGATGTGCAATCAATTGTCAATTTTGACATTTGATTTTAGGAGAACTGTCAATGTGACAAGTATTGGATTCGATTATAAAATTATTAGTGTTACTCAACAAATAGTCATCGTTGTTTCTGAAAAGAGGTGAAAACACCTTCGGGGTTATCATTACGTCAACTTTGACAGCTGAAAACCATCAACGTTACAAGTTTTTGATTCGATTTTACTATTATTAGTGTTAATTAACAAGTAGAAGTCAACAAACACCTTTAAATTGTCATCACGCCAACATCGATTTAAAACGTCAATGTCATGTCAAACATTTGCTTTTGTCACAATTTAAACGTCAATGGTATATCGAACTATTGTTTTTGATACAATTTCAACGTCAATGACATATCGAACATTTGCTTTTGACACAATTTAAACGTAAATGTCATATCAAACTATTGTTTTTGACAGATTTTAAACGTCAATGACATATCTAACTATTGTATTTGACACAATTTAAACGTCAATGGTAT
>JAFMTC010000628.1:566779-579899 GCA_018845635.1 Nicrophorus orbicollis | reverse complement strand
TGCAATAGTGTAAATTGCGCAAATTTCCGAAAATTACATAATTTCAGTAAATTGGGCAAACTTCAAAAAATTGCATAATTTCAGTAAATTGCGCAAATTTCTAAAAATTGTATAGTATTATGTAATAGTGTAAATTGTGCAAATTTCAAAAAATTGCGTAGTATTATGTAATAGTGTAAATTGCGTATATTACCGAAAATTGCGTAGTATTATGCAATAGTGTAAATCGCGCAAATTTCCATAAATTGCATAATTTCAGTAAATTGCGCAAATTTCTAAAAATTGCATAGTATTATGTAATAGTGTAAATTGCGCAAATTTCAAAAAATTGCGTTGTATTATGTAATTGTGTAAATTGCGAAAATTTCCGAAAATTGCATAATTTCAGTAAATTGGGCAAAATTAAAAAATTACATAATTTCAGTAAATTGCGCAAATGTCCAAAAATTTCGTAGTATTACGTAATGGAGAAAATTGCGCCATTTTAAAAAAATTGCATAATTTCAGTAAATTGCGTAAATTGTATATTAAATGTAAATTACGCAAATTTCCAAAAATGGCATATTAATTGTAAATTGCTGTAATTTCCAAATAGTGCATTTTAGCCGTAAATTGCACAAATTTCTAAAAATTGCATATTATCCGTAAATGCATAAATTTACAAAAATTGCATGTTAACCACAAATTGCGCAAATTTCAAAAAAATTGCGTATTATCTGTAAATTGCGCATTTCTCCAAAAATTGCATATTTACCAAAAATTATTGTTGAATTTCTTATTGACACTAAATATGATAACTACAACCTCGTATAATGCAAACCGTATAAACAAGAAATCTAATAAAAAAATATAAAGAAATAATCCAACGATGTGTACACCTTAGGTCATTATATTTGCCTTGTGATATGCTACTTCAATTAGTTATAATGTGATTTCGCCGGGAGAAAAGACTTCGTTATGTTTTGATGAGGTTGACCATTCTTTCTCCATCCGACGTTGGTCCTGCGTTATCCTCGTCGAGGACACGGCCATTTGAAAAGGACGTGAGTCGCAGATTGCGGTTCGCGGACTTTCCTTTACATCAAGGGCGTATGAAACTGACGAACTGAATACGAAAACTCGTTAAAAATATTGCGACCGGCTATGAAAGTTTTATTTGTTTTGCTTGTACATGCACGCACGTACCGATTTTATAATTATAATTAGGCCATTAGCCGTATCACAATTGCTCTGATCACAATAGCAATTTAATAATATTTAATATCGAAGAAGTAAATCGTAAAATGTAATTAATTGGTATTATATATTTTAATTGTAAAATGTTACAATATAGCTTTTTTTACAATGTAATTCAATATATTTTAGGGCAATAACATTACATGTAAACAACTTAAAACAACAACAAACAATTAACTGCCACAAATGGTATAATATATGTTTTATTATTATTTAATTTGATTGTTAATTTATATATGGGATAGGCAAATAAATATACATTAAACGTTAATATTTTCTGTAGTGTCACTGGTTAGGTTTCAAACTGTAGTTCAAACAGTTGAGGCTATAACTGGAGAATATGTGTATAAGTTTGACTAATATGGTGGAGCTTCATAGGAGACTAATGATAACCTGGGTTTATTTGAAAGGTTTGTAACAAACTTGTTGAAGGACGACGATCTTCTTCAGCCTAATTACCTTTATGTCAGAAATTTAATTCTTTGTAGAGCGAGAGAAAACCGAGTGGCTTCCTGTACACTTTAAACAAAAAAAAAGTAAAAAACATAATGGGAACCTTGATTATAGAAATGATGGCAACAATAAAGTTAGTTAACGAAGAAAATGCAAGAAGGAGATGTCAGGTACATCTTCACGTAGTCTGTTTTTCAAAATCTTTTTTAATATAATGAACAATGTTGTACATTTTGAGTAAATAAAAGCATTTGAACGAAATAATATTTTTCTTTATTTTTGTACCAGGAAACTCGCGCCGCGCAACATTATGTGCGGTGCAAATGACAAAACAGTTTTTAATTTTTATAATGTTATAACAATTATTTAGAAGTGAAATTGATGACAAGAAATGGGTCAAGCTTTCTGTAGACCTTTGATCATAATTTGTGGCCAATAAAGATGACAGATATAATAATCTTCATTATAGAATTAAATTATTATGCTGATTAACTTTGTAATATAAATATTATGTATCATTTGTAATCAGCACACTAAAAGTGCTATTTTTGAAGATTTAAATGCGGTACATGTTTTGACTTGCAATTGAAAGTGTTAACAATGAAATAGTGGAAGCAAAAAATATAATAAATCGAGAAAGATTGTGGAAAATGAATGGCGCGAGACTGGTCGATGTTCAATTGGTAATGTCCGTGGGTCGTCGAAGGGTGAGGGAAGGGGTTTGCTAGGCGGTAGGTGACTATCGTTTCGAATTTTAATTAAGTAATGTAACAATCGGTAATAACGGCAGTAAACGCGGCCAAGTACTGATTTATTAATTGAAAATTTAATTGAAATAGTTTCGCTCCCCCGATTAATTAATAACGCACGCGAAGAGGGAGACCATCCATTTAGGAATTGCTCATTCTATTTATTATTGTTATTGCTAATTCAATTTATGGCCACTGCCTTTTTCGTGTCGCAACCCCCGCAAACGCAAACGCATTCACACAAACATACACAAGCACAATTTGTATAAACACACACACGATTCGTGACAAATTGATAATTAGGAACGGACCGAATTAATGAATACTCACGGAAGGGAATAAAAATGGAAGAGACGAGATGAAAATGAAATTTGTATAAACAGAAGCGGAAATTAGAAAGTGTGATTCGTTTTCTTCCCGTTTCTCATTTCTTCTGTTGTCGTTGCTTAGCATTTTCTTTTTATTTTCAACTCAATATTTGCTTTTAATTAATTGGTCGCCACTTAATTAGCTTTCAAATTACCTATAAATTATCACGTGACAGTTGTAAGCCGGGTGCAATTCATTATTAAAATTATCCACAATATAATTAAGTTTCCGACGCGCGCGGATCCGACCGAGCGAATTAATTAAGAAATGTTTTAATTATGGAAAGCAATGATCGGAGTGAGGAGGATGAGAGGAAAAAACCTAGGATTACAATTACTTAAGACATCGAGGCGCGGATTAATATTAACATCGCAAAAACGAAAATGATTTCGCTCATCTGCTTGGGAGATAATTTTAATTAAATTCAGATTAATAATTTTCGTTTTGTACGGTCTGTTTTTTTGCTGTTGTTGTTGTGGTATCGGGAGGGTTGTGGGCGTGCGAGGGAGACGGAATAGATGGAAATACTGGGGGATGGAATGAGTGAGTGAGAGAGAGAGAGAGAGAGTGAAAGAGGGACAGCCCCGTTTGCGTCTTCCCTTTGTTATGCAACATATGATACACGCGGCCAAAACTAATTATACGGCGTAATTAAAACGCAACAAAACCGAACAGAGAAGAGCATCACTCAAACATTGTGACGAGGGAAAGAATAATTTTAATTAAATTTATTTGAAATCTAGTTAAAAGAGCACATAATAAAAAGTGGCTCGTCAAGATTCATTATGTGATGTCGGTGTGACAAGCCCCTAATGAGGACTCTTGCGGGGTTTTACAACGTTAATTAAGAGAATATGATACTCTCTCTCCTGCTACGTCGTCCTTCTACTTTTGTACATATATATATACATACATATTTATTTTTGTATGTTATTTCTGCCCATTGTTAAAATACGTACTATTCCTTTCTTGATTACGATTAATCAATCACCTTATTTTGGAACTTCCCAAACAATAACCTTAATCTATAATACTCAATAATTTCACAAAAATATTTTGTGGAGAATAAAATGCAAATAATTTGGAATTAAAAAACACATTAGTATAACACATTTACTTAATTCCAAAACAAGTTTAATTATTAATTTATATTTGTAAAGTTATATACACGAGTTGTTGCAAAAAATTATATTTCAGATTTTATATAGACGAAATCATTGTTTCCCAGTGTGGGGGGCACCTTGCTTTATGAAGAGGGCAATTCGGTATAATACTCGTACAGAGTTAAAGTTAACCGTATGACGATCCTTATTATTTATTGTTATATAGGAAAGGGAATGATACAAAGATATATTAGGAAACATTGGCCTAAGTAATTAATATTTTTTTAATAATATAATGTAATATAATTTATTGGCCAAAGAAATAAAATACAATTGTAAATATAATAATAACAACTAAAGTAAAGAAATTCACAATAAACAAAAATATTCAATTTTAAACAACCAAAATCACAATAAAAAATATAATAAAAATAGTAACAGAAATGCTGACCAAAGGGCTATCGACCATTAGTCTTTCCGCCTTTTTTTTAATTTTCTTAAATTAATATAATATTTTTAAATTTGTCTTTTTTTCTATATAACTATAAGTTGTTTGTTACCAGTTACAATTGATGTAAAATTTGAACACTTTTAAGTGTAAATAAGATTAATAAATACTTATTACTCTCCATAATCAAATTATATGTTTTATATTGAACTGTATTGCTTTACAATAGAAAATAAATTAATGGTTGAGTTTGTGATATTTAAAAATACTGAAAGATGAAGTAACTAATGAACAAATGGAACGAAATTAAAATTTAATTGAAAAAATATAAATTTTGATAAAATAATCATGTACATAAAAAGTCTAAGGATCTTTAAATTTAGGAAACGAAAAACAAATGTAATATATACAAAAGGCTATTGACGGTCTTTCCGATCTATTATTTTTAATTATTTCCTAAATATAATAAAATATAAAAATTTACGAAAATACGTGTATATAAATTAAATATACTTAACTATCAAATTTCATAAATTCTTGTTTCGAAACGAACTTTCTACATATAAGATAAAGTTTTATATATCAATATAATGTTTCGTCACATAAATTATGAACGTCTTTTTGAAGATTATTTTAACCAAAACTTTTAATTAAGAAAAGGAAAGTATTAATTAAATTTATAATGCTTTCTTTTTAATTGAAATTAGAGCCAAATCCCTTATCTCGGAAGAGTGTAGTAAGATTAATTAAAAGTAAAATAGTGAAAACACGTATTAGCGTAAAATATGGGAATCATTAAAATTCTAACCAGTGTTAATTAATTCCATAATAAACGGAATGTTATTAAATGGAACTGATGAAAAGACAAAAAAAATATACACACTAAAGAAGTTTTCTAATTGGCTTTCAACTTTGAAATGTTAATATCGCGTAGGAACAAGAGCGAAAACATGAATAAATGATAAATGATTAAAGAATTAATAATTATGTAAATTAGAATAAATAATTAAAGGGTCCGATGCTTATGTAATATATATATATTCTAAGCAATGGGAGTAGGAAGAACACGAGGAGTCAGATGAGGAGGGATGTACGGTCTTCAGAAGATAGTAACACGCAGCGGCGTGAAGAAAGAATGATATATTAATGCCCTATTAAATTCATTCGCAATTTTAATTTCTCGACTTAATTAAGGCGCGCGCGGTAAGTGTGGACTTCCTAATTAAAAAGTTGGCCGCCATAAAATGGAGGGTGCATTTTAATTCGCGCATGCTACACGACCGAGAGAGCTTCGCCCCTAATGAAAACTATACATGTAGTATATATATATGTTTTTTTTCGTCGCTTCGCTTTGCCAATTTGGATTTCCAAATCGAAATTGGGGTGTCAATTAAATCGTATACGCTCTTGAAATCAACCCAGAAAAATTCCCAATTAATAATACAAAAAAAGGATTTGATTTATATTTTTAAAATATACGTAATAATGATGCACAAAGTTATATAGGTATCTGCTGTTATTACTAACATCACGCAATACTTAGCAAGTAACCAGTACTTGAAATAATTTTAAAGATAAAGCCATAAATGTAAAAGTTTTTTTTTAATATAATTATTTTAATTTAATAAATGGTTCCATGAAAGTTTCAAATAAACATCATTGAATTGTTGTTTTTTACCATTTCCGTCATATATTGAGCATGCTGTTGGGCTAGGGAAAGATCCTGGAAGGAGACGTTTATCTTTACAGATTCTGCAGGCTCTCTAGAACTAACAAAGTCCTGAAAAATTTCCATAACAACTAATACTTGGGCAAAGAAGATCAGTTCCATCTGTAAGACTATCTTCGATAGTGGCTCAATAATTAAGGTATGCTGGATTCTTTCGCAGAGAGGTATAAAGGAAATGAGATGGCAGATAAGCTGGCCAACAGTACACATCAACTCAATATTATAAACATTATATGACTTGTATCTATGTGCAAGGGAGAAGAAGATTAAGAATTGGCAGACATAAGCTGGGAATACAGAAAGACAAGTAGAACCATAATAGTTTTCAAACCATCTTTCCTACACATTGGTGTCGTGGTGTAGGGTTTACTATAAAAGCTGAGATTACTCCTCTCCAGGCTTAGATCGAGGTACTGTCTATCACCTGCTTATCTCCACAGGATTGGCTGAACTGAATCAGACAGGTCTGAGTGTGGAAAGATTGGCAATATTGATCATACAATCCTTGGATGTCAACTGAACTATCAATACTTAAAATTTCTTTGCCTACTTCAACATCATCAATGATGGAAACTCAGAATAGGCTTGTGCTTGCTGCTATTCTGCGCCTAATAAGAACTTTTGAAATTAAACTGTATTTAGAATTCTAACATTTTGATTTTAACATTAATCAATCTGAGATTCAACTAGACTGAACCGCGGAAATTGTCTTTTACAAATAGAACTTCTGTGTTTACTGATACTGATGAAACTGTGCAGTGCACAGCCCAAATGAAGAGAGTGGGGGTATGGATGATGAAGAAAAACAAATTTGTAAAAATATATAAATGTTTGTCGATGTCAAATATAATGGATATCTCATCATAATACAAAATTAAAATGACGATAACATGACCATTTATTGAAATATTTAATAATAATTTATAAAGATGTTGATGTAAATTAACTAAGTATTTATTTCTTATTTATGTGCATTATTTATAAATGAATGTTTTAAGTGCAGAAAGACCTATGTTTTTTTGCAGCAATAGCTATATATTTTCTTTTATTTGTATTTCTTTATTATTATTATATTGAGGTTATTTTTTTTGTAGTTATTGCAATAAATGGTATTATTATTAATATATTAAATAATAATAATAATATTAAAGGGTATTCATAAAACAATAATGATATAAATCAAAATTAACTACATGTTTTTCATGTTAATTAGTAAAGTTTTCAATAACATTTATTACGTTATATAGAATATATGAATCATTGCGTAAAATATTATTTATTAACCCTTTGTATTGGGAATACAGTTCAGTTTGTTTGTTATTTATTATAATTTATAAGTAAAGGTTGAGTAGGAAATTGATTAAAATTAATTTTCTAAAGCGATTTAAAATAAATATTATTAAAAAATATCGGTTTTTGCTTCAGCGTTCGAAAGTCAAATTTTGCTTTGTATACGCATTCGTATTGTATATATACATTAGCAAACGAGTTAATTAAAAAAATAAATTTTCAATTAAAAACAGAAATTTCAAAGTGTATTTTGTTAATGAAAGTTCATATTTTTTTCCACTCGGTTCGCCGATAGGCAGACCAGGTTCGACTAATTACGGCTAGATGGCTGTAGGGGACGAAGCTCGACGCGGGGGCTTGAAAAATATTAATTTCATTCGGCAGGAAGGGCGGACGAAAAAAAAATGTTTTAAAAAAATACAAGCGCGCTCACATGCAAAATAAAATGACTAGGAGTGAAAAAAAAGGAAGCTCACTCGATTGGTGTGCTGTGTGTTTGTTTTAATGATTAAACAGGTTTCGATTAATTGAATCTAAAAAATATATGCATGCATACGGAGAGCCGTGTAACTTTAGCGGTGATTGAGTTATATCGATTGCTTCATTTACACCCCGAGCTCTACCCAACGTTATTGCATTTATTTTTTCCTGCTTCCTGTACGTGTTTTCTTTTTTCGATGTTTTTTTTTGTTATTATTTATTTTCTTTTTGGTTACAGCACCAAATTTGATACAGCCTTTACTAAAGTATCTTTCGAAAATTGAGTAATTAAGTGCATGTTCTTCTCGTACTCTTCTTTACGTCTTCGCCCCTCTCTAGCAGCCCACGTGCGGGTGGTCCGTCCCGTCCGTTGTGTTTTTTTCTTCTTCTTCAAGAAATTGAATCGTCCAGGTAAAAATGTCGTTGAAAATCATTAAAAATTAAAGTTTCGAGTGGGAAGCGAAGCCTGGCTGCACCTACGGATCAAGTTTCCTTTAATTAACGCTCCATAATAACTTTCCACCACTTGGATTTGATTAATCATTAAGTATTCTATTTGCTCCACTCTTTTTTCTTTCTCTCTCTCTCTCACACACACACACACTGCTCCTTCTGTTCGAATAGGTTTTGGAAAGGTTTTGGTCTGGTAATTTCGAGTGTACGTGCACCGGAATCGATTATGTATTAGCTAATAGTCCGGTCGTGGGGAGGGTAAGGGTGGTGCGCGATTGCACTTATGTAATGACATTTGTACAGTTGTAATTCCATTACCTGCACTGTAAATCTGCCCCCGCTGCCAATGTCTCCCTAATGAATTAGACCCCCCATTAATTAGTTTATAACCTTATTAATTATTTACCTAATTAAGCGCAGGGCGAGGCGCAGGATACCTGCCAGACGATTGTTTCCGAAGCCCCGAAAATCGTACCTCCTCTCATTGGGAACGAACAACGCACGCAATTAGCTAATTGATATTTATACTCCACTCAATTTTCATGACTTCGTTAAAAAACATAAGTTAATAAAGCAACAAATCCAGTCAGAATCAAAACGTGCAACGTAATTAAAGTGAACCATATACTTAATTAAATATTTCACTAACATGATTCACTACAATTGTGTTTTTGAAATAATCGGAGACATTTCGTTTTAGTTAGTAGCCATAAATTAAGAGCCATTGGAAGATTTTTA
This sequence comes from Nicrophorus orbicollis, assembly GCA_018845635.1. Taxonomy (NCBI): domain Eukaryota; kingdom Metazoa; phylum Arthropoda; class Insecta; order Coleoptera; family Silphidae; genus Nicrophorus; species Nicrophorus orbicollis. Next base: position 570,851 of record JAFMTC010000628.1, on the reverse strand, counting down.
TATTTTTTGTAAGAAAATGATAGTTCTTTCATTAATTGAATATTTTAAGTTGATATTTGCTTTTGTGGATCCAAATTGAACAATTTATGTAAATCTTACAAAATAGGCAACCAACATTGCATTTAGTACGAAATGTTCAAATTTCAAATAAAATACTAAAGATTTGTATGTTCGGAAAACAAATGCATATTCGGATAACGAACAGAATGCCAACCGACTGACGTTTCGTTTGAGAATTAAGGATAGTGATTCGGTTAACGAACAATTCAGACATTGCATTTGAACGGACAATGCTAGTTAAACGATCACTAACAGTGGGAAATTAATTATATAATATTTTTCCTTTTTTCAAAATGTGTTACCATTTGTAAATCGAAACCATTTATCATAGCAATTAACTTAAAATAAATAAAATTTTACTTTTTTCCTAAATTAGGAATAATACTAATTTGTACATAACAACATTTGAAAAATAATAATGATAATTGGAATAAACTTATTTCTTTATTGTTTAGACATTTTTAAATCACTACAATTAAGAGTAAATACTTATAGTACAATATTCTAACAAATCTAAAAAGAAAACAACTGCTACATCTGATACGAAGGGCGAATTATCGCAGTCTTTCCGCACTGCTTTAATTATTATTTTTAATTTTAGTACTATTGAAAATCTCTACTAAAATTATTAGAATTCATGTAAAATTATTTAATTTAAACTTTATACATTAAAATCATATATAAAATCTCTAAAAATATGATTTAAACTATAAAATTATCTAAAATAAATAAATATCACTATTTTATAATGTAATTCAGTCATAACAAATCTAAGCTTTCAATATACAAATGTCTTATAAATGTAATTTATATAATAGCAATACACAATTTGTTAAACTTAATATCATTTATCGAGCGCATGGACTTTCGTCGTCTTGACTTGATATAAATATAGTTACCTTATGCAATCATTTGCGCATTTCCCTTTGATCAGTTTTTACCAGAAAAAAAATAAGAAGAAACAACGTGCATGCGTTTGATTTTCTAATTAATGAGTAAAAATGAAGGGTCCCTTTTCGGCCGCACTAACGACAAGTGACACTCGGGTTATCAATTTCGTAACTGATACATCTGTGGTCTGCGATAAAACGCAGTATAATGAGGACGGTGACAAAAAGCGAACCGAAACCGAAGTACTGTCCAATTAGAATTTCAACCGAGATTCAAGGGAGGAAACGATATATATATATATATATGCACAGATATATTTATATCTGTTAGAATTTATATAGATATATATAATTTGGACCCATATACACATTTTTTTCATATATATTTAATATTTGTTTCGTGGAAGTGATAATAATTATTTATTTGTTATATCATATAATTATGAGCAGATTATTAAGTGGAATGTACGTTTTACTTTAGGGGTTCGTTTTAATAACTATGATTAGATTGCATTTGTGAGCTGTGTAACCTTTTCTCTTCTGTTTTTGTGTTAAGTATAGAGTTTCGGTGGAGGCGATTCGTTTCGTTATAATATTTCGGTGTGTCTGAGCGTCTGCGTTTGTGAACGTTTCTGTGTGTGGTGATTCAAAGAAGTGACAAGGTTCTCCACCCCCTCGCTGCGGTACCCGGCGATGGGGCAAAAGGGCCGACGCAACCCCCCAACTTTAATGAGACCCTCACGTGAAACAACAACACAAAGTATAATGATAGAACTGTCAGACGGATGTACGGAGCGTCCCTTATTAGAACGGCTCACACCCTCTCGACTAACATCTCTTATTTAGACCTTCACATAATTAGTGAACAATTAAAAATAATAAAAATACAACAACAAAAAACATCAGCACACGGCGAAATGATAGTTACACTATTATGCAACATGGATTTTACGTAAAATTTCGAAAAATCGGAAAGACAAAGTCAACAGCTACTAACCTTTTAGTGTTAATACTTTTTGCAGCGCAAATCCCTTAACATTTAAATAGGGTTTATAGATTCAAAAAGTAACTTTTATTATTATTCGGACTTAACGTAGACCCTATACGTGCGCGTGGTTTTAATGTAAGGGTAGATTACCACGAAAAAAAAATGTCGTACAGAACGAAAGGATGGAGCGACTTGAGTTTAGGGAAAATAAAAGGGCTGCGCGTATTTAAACGCTTAACGAATAAGATAAACAATACAAGGGTGGCTGGGAGATTAGGAAACATGCTAATGTACACGAAGAGAGAGACGGCGTCCGTTCGTTAAAGCAAAAATTTCAAAATTGTTTATTTTCTGTGGTCAATTAAGCAGCGGGGCTCCCTCGGCGCGGGCTTATGCAAACACTACAGGATTCCACACTAGCCCTTCCCAAAAGCTAACGTTGTTCTTTGTGTCCTAACGAAGGATTATGTACATTATTTTTTTTGTGCGCGCGTATATTTGTTTAGTATTTAAATTATTGGTCATCTTCGTTATTTGCCAAGATTCATTTTATCTAACAATTTGGTTCTATAATCATAAATAATATAATTTATTAGCCAGTTATTAAAACAAACTATAATTATAGATATAAAACCAAACATAATAATAAAAAAAGGCTCGCCAAAGGCTATCGACCATTAGTCATTCCGCCAAATATTCATATTTACTTTGAATGAACATAAAACTATTTCGGCTTTCAATAACTTTTAAACAACTTAATACTTAAAATAGTTGACTAGATTTTCTTACAATTTACAAAATATACATTATTAAACATGATATAAATCATCATCATATTTCTATTTCAAATGATTATACAGAAAGTCCCAAATTATGGTCATTAAATTTGTTTTAATTCTATAGATAGAATTATTTATTTTGTTAATTGCTAATAAAATACTTCTTATTCTACTTTTTTTATAATTGTAGTTCTCAAAATAAATATATTAATCATATAAATAAGCGACTTAAGTCTCCTGTCTACATTTGTCGTCATCAAGATAAAACACATGATTATGTGGTTTCTTACAAGGTATTCAGTGCTTCAAGACTGAGTCCATGAATTGCTAATAAAAATAGTATTCAAGGAGTTAGTTGTCAATGGTGAATGATTCCAAACATTTTATTTTGAAAGTAGCCTATGACTACTGTTAAATCGTTATTAAACTCTTCAAATGTAGGAAAATAATTTCATGGATCATCTCATAACACTAATAGAAAATATCTTGATGTAATACTAAAATTTTGGCGGATTAGCATTGAAAGGTGGCAACCTTTCAGCTAGAAGAAGAAAAAAACCTCTAAAATAATGTTTAATTTAAACGATTTGCATTTATTATTATGAAATAATAATAATGATATAAAAGAATTTTATGAGTAGACTTACTAAAAATATTTAAAAATAATAATAAATCCTACCATGTGCACAAAAAAATGAGCAATAAATGTGATTTATACAATTAGAATTGCATAAATTGTGTTTTTGATAAGTAAAGAAATATTAAATGTAGAATAGACTTGAGCACTTTTAAATGTTATAATTAATATAATTGGTAATTTTTATAGTTTAATGACTCCATTCGTGGTAAGAAAATACATGTTAAATACTTTATATTTTAAAATTTATAAACTTAATACATATACACTTATAACTCTGTAAAATTATGTTTTTAAAACTGATATATTATGAATTTTGTTTATTTTGTTAACAAAATTTACTAATTTAGGTATGTGTCAATATTATATCTGGTTGTTTTGGTGTTTTAATTACAGTACTGAAAAATTCGCAAATCACGTACACGTTTGGCATAATGGAATTCTACATATTGGCTACTCGTTCTGCATGAGGTGAGGGTGGAGGCGACGGCGGGGTGTCGCGGGGTACGCGCTCCGGTTGACGGGGGAGGCGAAAATGCAATTTCGCAACTAATTGGAAAGTCAAAACTACACTATTTCACACGTAATACACGTCACGGGGCCACGAGAAAACATTAATTACTCTAAGTACCCCGACGTGCTCGTTTATATAAAAGCATTTTAGCATCCGCCACGCGCACTATAAATATAAAATAATGATATATATAAAAGTTTGGCA
>JAFMTC010000628.1:448875-460856 GCA_018845635.1 Nicrophorus orbicollis | reverse complement strand
AAATAACTACAATGTGTGACAAAAAATATGTTTGCATTAAACTTCTTCTCAATACTTTCTACTCAAATCTTACGTACTTACAGAAAACACAGAGATAAATTATATTTTAATTATTTAGATAATATTATCAATGATGCGGCTCCAGACGATCATTATTTACGCATCTTAATCTTAATACGTTCTAGAGTGCGAGAAAAAATTGAATACAGCAATTGTATGTTTTGAATAATGCACACGAGCGAGCTATATGGAATTTCGTTTAAAAGGAGTGTCAGGGTTGAACGTATGCTTGAATTATCTACGCTTCAATTAAACTCAAATATATAACTAACAACATTCGTGTGAACTTTATTTATTTAGGAACAGAATTTTTTTATTGAAGCGGAAATATTGCAAAACGTTCAATTATAATAAAAAAATATTTTTATGTGTGAAAATATTATCTATAATATATTCAATCCAAAGTTAAGGTAACTTTGTAATTCCATTTTAATTGCAAGAAAAACAAGAGATTTTTATACAAAAACAATATTGACAAAAAAAAGATAAAACAACTATTGCAATGTAATCTCAAAAACTTTAATTTTGTTTTTAGTTTACAAAATATATTGCATTTTCCCAATAAAAACACACTTGTCTATTTTTTTCAAATAAAATGAATAACTATATTTTTTATGGTGCAACTTTTACAGAAAAATAAAAATTACGTAAGAATTTGCATCTAGTTCAATCGTGCCTTAAAGAATTAATTTATTCCCGTAGTTGTTTCGTAAAGCGGGAATTTATAAAGTGAAAACTTATTTTCTACAAACAAAAAAATAATAAACTCGTAAGATATGCGTTCATTACTCTTAATAACAGTTAATAAAAAATAGAAAATACGTATAAAAATGTATAGGATTTTTGTAACGAGATATAATTTCCTATCTACGCAAAAGCCCTTAGCAGCAATAGAATTTTATTTTTTGTTGCATCAACAACTACAAAATACAAACTAAAAATAATGGAAATACATATAAGAGAAAAAGGTAATATGAATATTGCTATTTATAGATATTTCCGCCCATGTAATAAATATTATTATTATATTTCCAATTAATTTGTTCATGTCAACTACAGTGATTCCATTTTTTTTTCAAAATGAGAGCATTCATAAAGCAAAACACATTTTCTTTCTACTATACTTATGGAAACAGAGACCAATAAAAACGTGTTTATAAAATGATTAATCAAATGATATGTACTTTTTAAAATGTGTATATTTTAAAGTATTGTTCACCAAAGTGAACCTTATCAGGAAAAATAAATCGTAATTTGGGAAGTACCTTTTCGTTAATACTATAAATAAATAATAAAAATAAACAATACACAATCAGATCAAAATATTGTATTAGATTAATTCATTCATTGGAATATTTTTTTTATAAACCGGGATTTTATAAACAATGGGGGCAGAATGTCCGATTGATCGAATTTCGAAATATGTTTAAATAAAAATACAAATTTACTATTTACTATACTTAAATGTTTGTGATAAATGAGTTATTACATTATAAATCATATTAGGTCGATGTACCACCGTTCCAGTTTTTGTGAAGTGATGATGATATAAGATGATACTATTCCGATTTTAAAAAGTAAACTACAGACCTCATCTGTCTGTGTGATTGTGTCAGAGATAAGTAGATAAGATGAGATGAACAAGTAGATGGAATCGGGAATACACGGAATTGGTTGTGCTGAATTCAGTGTACCTGGGCATCATCGTGTAAGAAACGTGACACAATTGCATTTGTTTGGTATCAAAGGCGATAAATTCCATTTGCCCGGTGTCGTGCAGACGAAGGCTTGCACTTGCGTACGGTGCCATGGCATGCGGCCGTTCGTGTGTGCGCGTTTTTTTCCATTCTTTTCCCATTTCTGTTTTGATCATGCCAAGGTTCTTCCATCCAACGCGCGCCTCCGATCCCTCGAGTCCATCCAATTGCCGTTTGCGTTTGCCGTCGAAGATATTTGAATCTTTCTTTGGAAAGTGCGAGCGCTCGCGATAATTTCCCCCCAATTAATCGCGGCCGCGTCGACTGCGAATAGCGACGACCGGATGGACTAAGTAGTTAGACTTAGCAGCAGCAGTCAGTAGTCGGACTGCGACGATGCTATCCAGCGGACGCTAATCTATCTTCTACATAAGTGCATAAAACCGCGACTCCTCAAGTGACTAACGCATAGCGCGTGTTGCATTTTATCTATCCGTTTGCCCATTGATATGACAAATTGTTGAAATACAACAACACGAGTATACTTTGTGTTAGTCTAACAAAGGAAGTTATTACGACTGCATCCATTTATTTCTATTGTCGTAAGTCCTAAATACAAACCGAGCAAGATGTTGGTCTTCGAGGTAAGTTACTTTTTAATTATTCCTCACTTAAACCGAACGAACTTAACCGAATTACAGATTTTTTTAAAATAACTTTTATCAGTAAACTTGTCCTTTATTTAACGACTCTTTAATAAAAAAAAACTGTGTCCTTACAAACGCTTTTTAAATTGCATAAGCATATATTATCTTAAAAAATTATATCGTACTTTAAACAGCACTTTCATTATTTTACTTCAAGCGTATTTTTTACGATTATATACTTAATTAAACAATTATTTATAAAGAATACTTACATACATAGCTTGTCACATAATCTATTTATTTTAAAGACTAACCGATGTTAAACAATACTTTAATGTTTAAATTGCACAATAAGCGTAAAAGAGACATCTGTACAGATAAATTAAGTCTATATCTGTATCTTCTAATTACCACCAAAGTAAGTTTCTTCAAGATATCTAAACTAATAGGATCGGATTATAATTTTAATGAAGTTTTTGAGGGCTCACATCTCGCTCCCAAATCGATACCACTGGCTGCGAACATTTCGCGCGAGAGCCCTTGCGGAGATCCCGAAATTACCCTTCGGCCCCAGACATTTAATCCTAAAGGTCATAGCTCAATTATTAAAACACGACCTTATATAAAGCATCGATTTCTGAGAACATTTATTATTTTTATGTACATTTTTATTATTTAATAATAAGCCAATTTGACAAAACATGATAATGGTTTGAATAATTCCAATCAGACAAAGAGAAATGTTAAATCTAGTTTCAATCTTGTTCGAGTCAAAGTTTTTGATGTTTGACCTGTTTTCGCTAATCCACTTTCCGATAGATTACTCACCTGGGGATTTTTAAATAAGTGTCTTAATTTAGCTTAACGATGATATTCGAAGAATTACAAGTCGAACTTTATACTTTCACTAAAACTTTTCATTGGGATTTTACTAGTAATTAGCGTTTACTTGGAGCTCAATTATTAATTCGACCTTACATAATAGAAATCGATTCTTTAATACATTTTTTGTTTATATAATAATTAGAACAGTAAAATCAAATTGATTTCGCAATGAAATCTTTATTAATTGAATTTAATACAATACAACACAAAACTAAAGAAATCATTATTGTATCTAAACTGTAAATAGTATTCTATTTACTTGTTAATAATAAATATCTTTGTAAGCAACAAATTGGGCCCTTCCGAAATGTATTATATAATATAATAATATCTCTATTAGTCAATCGACCAAAGGGCCAACCACTTAAGTATTTGTAAATGTAACATATATTACTATTGACATTTGCAGTTTATGTTAAAAAATATTGTTTTTTTACTGTTCAATATATTTTTGTAAAGGTGGCATAGCGCATACCATGCGATAATATTACATAAGTGCAATGTGTGTTTATTTTAGCACGATAAGACAGAACGATAAAACTCCAAAAACCTAATTTTCCTCAACATTCGAAAACTACGTACTCGATCCTCCATCTAGAATCACTAAATTACATTTATATTTACTTATTCAAAACACAGTTTTCTACGTCAAAGACAATGCGACGAAATCGTCATTGATAAGATATACGTAAATGTACTTGTTTTCGCTTAGATTAATCATATGCGTATATACAGATTATTGGATTAAAGTTTTTTTTAAACGTGTTCATCGTGTTGCAATGTTTCAGATTATTATTTATAATTTCATTTTTTTGTACTTTTTGCCTTGTCCACAGGCAAAAATATGCTGCGCATTGAGAAAGTGTAAAGTATGTTCTATAAGCAAGAGCAAACTCGAATTAACGTCCTTGCTCAACCTATTTAAAAAATAATAATGTAAAAGACGCGGTGTTTGTGTCTCGCTGTTTGACATTTTGCAACAAAGGAATTGAAAATCTTCCTACGTGACGAAGGAGAATTTAAAGACAAAAGGATTGCGTTATGAATCTAAGAAAAGATATCAGATTTTCTTGTTTGACCTGTCTCGGTTTCCGATAGATTACTCATCTGGGAATTTTGTATACCTGTCTTAATTCGACTTGACGAAAATTCGAGGAATCACCATAGATCAAAAAAAAGCTTTCCTTTTTTTTCATATTCGCATTTACCTATTGGGATTTTTTAAATAATTAGCACACATACAAGGAAATCATAAATTATAATAATAAAAACTATTCATCACTGTTATAATTATATAAATCATCATTCATCATCATTATGTAAATAGCAAACATTTTTTTGACTAGTTTCAATTCTAGAAATATTTAAATTGAATAAATATTTGAAAAGTAATTTTCATGTAAAATTTACTTATTGTTGTTTTTTTATTATCATTAGCACTTATATATAGAAATCATAATATAAATAACATGTTAACAATATATTTCTCACTTTGGAGATTTATAAGACATCATTGTACAAACATTAATTGGTTCATTAAACCGATTTAAATTGTAGAAACATAATAATTTAATAAGTATTTGAATTGTAATAAGATTAAAGTGTATATATTATTTTTTATTTGAGGATATTTAAAATAATTGCGTCAAATGCAGAAAAGTTGTTAAAGCGGAGACAAAATTGTAGTTGAAAGGAGCGTATAAAGAATAATAACTGAAACTTAATAGGGTCTTCGAGGCGGTATTGAGGGTAAAAAGAAGTGGTGCACTTATAATGATTCGTGTCTCATAATACCGGACTGGAAGCTACTTAACCGCCAAAGATGTATGAAAAGTTTACGTGACATCCGCAAAAAATAAATCGAGCTGCTGAAACCAGAAAATATAATAACGCATATTGAAACACGTTAAAGTTTAACATTGTTAAAGTGACATCACTGCATGAATGAAATTGTTGTAAATTCGAGGGGTCCTTGAACTTAAAAATACAAGTACAAAGACTCTCGAAACCCACGCTAATCAATCCTAATTTATTAACAAATCCTTAATGAGATCAAAAAAAACGTGCCGAAGCTGTACCAAAAATAAGAATGTACTCTGCATACAGACAATGCCCAGAATTCCGCCCACGTTCAATCTTTTAAGCGTTAAGTCTTTATTAGGATTATTGCTCCCAACGAAGTCAAGTACTTGCAAACAAAAAAAAAGAACGAAATGCGTTTTAAAGAGATTAATTAAGTGCGTCATGGAAGAAAGTGAAAAGAAGATGAATAAATAAGCTCGTTAATTATCAGTAATTAGTAAAATGAACCTCTGATCAAAAAGGAAACACGAAGGAAGTTTGCGTCTGTAATAATAACGAACGCGATCTTGATGGATTGTGTAATTCTATAAAGTCTACGGAGGCCGTAGGATTATTAAAATGTATTATTAGATGTGGGGCCTGCTAATAACCAGATACTAGAATCCAAACAAACCTCGTTTTACGTTCCTCTCCTGTAAAAATTCACGTCCCGCTTTCCATCCACAAACCATTTCCCATTCTGATCAGCGATGCTATTATCTATGCGTTTCCGCATGCATCCCATTATCTCCACGTGGGATTCTTCATCGCATTTCGATGAGCTTCATCTTCGTTTTACTTATGCTGGACGAGCGCTTCGTTTCACATTTTATGTCCACCTAACTTGATGACAATAAACTACTCCTACTTTGACATTTCATTATCAAAGCTTCATTCATCATTTCAATTTATATTATTTAATTCCCAACCTTAATTAGTTATACTTATTGAGTTGTTCATCTATAAAAATATAGTATCAGTCGTCGTATTCATAACTCTGCCATACTTTGAATATTTACTAAATATAGTCTAAATTAAGTTTTCATTTACATGTGAATTACTGTTTCCCATGGGATATTTATAAAGAAAAAACTTGTTTATTTTCATTTATTGTTTTAAAGTATGTTTTCAAATTATTTAATTCCCAAACTCAATTAGTTCTACTTTCAGTAATTGCTGCACCTTTAAATAGACTTTACATTAGTATCACGTGAAATACGTTGTAAGTCTTCACTATAGCATAAACCACTTCAAGTTCAATCCTCAATATTTATAGAAATCAAAGTAAAACGATATTCTCTTCAGCGAGAAAGTATAAAGCAAATGTCAACATTCCCATCATAAAGACAGCATGTCTTCTCTGTTAGCAAGTTATTTTAAGTAGCATACTGCACCTATTTTTTTCTTCCAGAAAATGCATATGTTAAACAGAAGTTCGTTCGAGGCGTAGTATAACTTTGAATTTTATATACAATATACAATATTTTTGTCTAAATGAATTATTTTTCTCTGAGTATTCAATCTAAATTGAGCATGTAAAAAACAATAACATATTCTAAATATTCAATAACAAAAAATAGTTGATTGATGTTTTGAAATAATGTTTAGCACTTCCAAAATATTATTGTTTGTCTGTCGATTATAAATATTGAAGCAATTGTATTTGGATTCGTTCAAGGACGACGATTAGAGACATGCTAGAAATCAAAGCGGAATCCGTATCTTTGCACTATTCTAATTATATTTTTATTATGTGTAATTATATAACAGGAAATTTTTTGGCACACGTATGCTTTATTGTATGTGTCTGCATCGAGCGAAACGAATTAGCGCCGAAGGACTTACGGAAGCCGAAGAAATTGATGATTGCTGCAACGACTAATATTTAAACTAATCGATATTCGTCAATGTTGTATTCGCAACATATAAGATCAATAACAACAACAACAAAAAACAGCAAGCGGACTTCCTATAGTAATTTTCCTGAAGGACTTCATTGCTTTAATTGATCCTTGAGGATTTTCACCTAAAGGCATGCCAATTAACTGTTTATCATTATATATATTAGATGCGAGTAAAAGTATTGATAAAAAGAAGCCAAGAAGAAATTTATATCAAAAATAAATAAGGAATACAGTCGTATCTTCGATGAACGTTTTTACCGTCTCCGAGTTTATTGCTGTTTCACATTCAGTTCCTTTTAGAAATTTGACTGACCCACTTTATTGTTATTATTATATTCAAACAAAAATATTATATTTTTGTACCAATTTGTTGTACAATAAGATGAATATAATCTGTGTATTAATAATCTAATCTAATCGATTATTCATTCCACCACAATACGCCTATGATCGCATTTTGATGCAGTGCGATTTGCGATTTTGTGTCTATTATGTTTACAGTTTTATTACAAAAGACTTGGGTAATTACGTGATGTGAGAACTTCGAACTGCACTAAAACCAGTTCCGCGATTGAACAAATGGAATTTCATGTATTTGTGCTGCAACATGTGCGAAGTTATCTTTGGAGCGTTCGTGATTATAGTGAAGTGTTTTCATATAGTTTTGAAATATTTCAAGCAGAAATTTGCAAGATTTAACTGCTACAAGGTAACTACGACAATGACATTTTGCAATATTAACTATTCCTTTTGTAAATTACTCCATACAATTGTATTGTTAGGAAACTTTTGTATTATGAAAACTGTTAATTTTGCACATATCTGAACAGATGCGTAACTAAAGATTCAATTACTCGAATTAGCTTTTAATATAATCATGATATAAATGATTACAATTCGCTGTAACTGTAAAACTAAGTCTCTGTGCATACATAATGCACACATACGTTTTCAACAACAACAACAGCACTGATGCAATCAAATGTTATGACACTATATACAAACAGTAAAATCTTTTTTTTTATATGTCACGATTACATATTTTTTTAAACCCGTTAAATATTTAGATTCATGCAACTATATAGAATACAATGCATATTCATTAATTCTTTTCATTTAATTTACAGTTTAGTAATAACGTTCATATATATTTCGCCAATAACATTAAGAAGCATGCAAATAAATCTCTATGGTCAATAACCTTCGATTGTTACCGAGGTTGATCTTTATCATTTATAAATATTAGTTAATTCTCTGCAAAATGGCATAAAGTATTAAATTGGCGAATTTATGTTTTACTTTCTAAATCGTGTAATGCATTCGCTTGCAGATGTGTATGATTAAGAAACCTTTCCTATATGAACATAATTATCTATAGAAAATTACTAATTCTGTAAATTACGTATTTGGACTTGGTCTATTTACAATAAAATGGAACTAAAGAAAACTACAATAATCAATATGAATAACTCGTGGAATAACACAATTATTAATCATACTTGAAAGTAATATCTTGAAATGCAACAAATTTAATAAATAATGATGCAATTACGTAAGTACCAAGCATTTCAAAATTAATATTTGTTACACATGGAAAAATGGTAACACAAATTACACATTTTGAAGCAATAAATTCATTACTCACTATTTATTTCATTATTCATAAAAAATACACTTAGTAATATTTGAATTACGAGTATTAAAATTTATTTAATCGAATATTCTGAAAATATGATATATTTGCTTTAAAATTATGACTAATTACAAGTTGCTTTGTACGACTCGATTAGGTTGCACAAAGGTTGATGACTTCATATTATCAATGCAATTTACTTGATTTCCAACAAGTATAAACACGATGAACAGTTGCTACTCATTGTTGTGCTTCGCTAAGGTTAACAAAGGAATTAACTTAAAGAAAAATAACAATAACAACGTTACTCACGCCAAAAAGAAAACAAATAAAGCGAGCGTAATAAAATTCAACACGGATTTGTTAATTATTTTCATTTTCTGGAACTTTGTAGATAATTAAATTATATTTCTCTTTTCGTGATTCACAATTTAGGTGTAAAATGTTGAGAAAAGCAAACCCCTTTGTGTCTGGAAATGATTCACGCTCATTTTGCACAGCCAACATTTCATATAATTATGGTATTTACGATCGGCTAATGAAATCACATTTAATTGGTTGTTGTACGACTACTTTCTTAATTAATTTACCAGCTGATGGATAAATATTATTCAAATTATCATTCCACAATTAATTAATCAAGTTCAAGAGATGCTTGACTTCAAGGTATTACTAGTTCATTGACATGCAATTATAGCTTTACAAAGCTCGGTCACTCTTCCATTTAGATGTAACCTCAGGTTATTCAGATTGTTAACAAGTTTATTTAAACATATTTCGTTATAATTAAAACACGTCAGATGAATCGATCTTTTGAGACTCCCAAGTAAAATATAATATATTTTAGAAACGTGTTTAACTCTCTAATGGTTTATCCTGTAAAGCGTGTAATTATAACTACTACAACTCGAATAAAACAAAGCACGTTTGCATTTGCATTTACATCAAATGTTATTTATTTAATTTTCGATTTCGCAAACATCGCCGTTTAACATCAATGTTTTTAAACAGCCGCAGGGTCAAACCATGCAATTTCAATTCGAATGCGGCACGTGAATTGATAACAAATTGTATTTATATCTGTGCAAATTATTATAGCCTCTATAGTGCAAATATTTTATATCAGATATCAGAAGTTATTTCAAAGTCTAACGAAAAAAAATAATAAGATTTTCATATGCATCTTTAAAAAAATAAGTGGAACATTAAAATCTAATTATTTTTTTAAAATGTGTAAGTGTTAATTATGTAAGTCTTGTTAAATTATAATTTATTGTACAATAAAGATGTTTTATTGTTAAATAAAGATAATTAAAAATGATAATTAATCTGTTGTTCATGTTCATTTTATTTTTATATAATAAAACGTCCAATTAATGTTATCCGGTTGTTATTTAATAAGACAAAGGGGGAATCACGCAACCTAAAACATTATTATAGACTATAATTACGTAGTTAAATCATATTTTATTTTACAGGTTTAGTTATTTTCACGAATTGATTGATAGTTACAAATGAAATTTGCTATAAATATATATAATAAATACAAAAAAAAAAGATTCTTGTGAATAAAATAAATGTGAAAATTTTCTCAAGTTTTGTTTTAATATTAATATTAAAGAAATAAATACAAATATATTTAAACATCGTTTGGATTCTCGTGTATAAAATACAAGCGAAAATATCCTGAAGAATATTTTTAATATTACTGTTAATTTTTGCTTAGCAAAAGATATCGGAAAAAATGTACTGACTCATCCATTCTATTCCTGGAACGTTCCCAGGTTTTCGTAAATGCTTACATTTGATGATCGTTGTTTATTTTTGATTTATTCTCATTTTCCGATGAATTCTGTTTGGTAATAGTATTATTTTTCACTCTCGATTTTCGTTTCTCCGAACAATTAAATATGTGCAGATTTGCAAATGATTAAACGCGTCATGTTGAACATAGATGATTTGAAGAATTACAAAGACCAGACCTGAGACACGGTAATAAAAATGCTAATAACCCGTTTCGCACTTTCTCTATGCACGTTTTATATGTCCGTCCAGTCCGGCTCGAAGCTGGAACCTTGACTTTGTGTCAAGATTTTCCTTTTTACAGATTACAAACTAGATTGAGAACTAGTTTCGTTGATAATGAAAGTGAACTTATGCGTGTGTCTCTCTTCCACCGTCGCTCCAATGGTAGCTAATAACTAGTAGCTACCATTTACCAGTCCCGTCGGCTTCTGGGTACAATTAACTTGATCCTCACGTGCACGGATAATTATAAAAGCAGACGAAACAATATTTGTTTCTTTAATTTATTTATAAGAATCGTTTGTATTCCCGATTCGGCTCTGCCCCAAAGCATTTCGTCTGAGTACTATTTTGTTTGTACAAAATACTACTCAGACGTTAATTTATTCACTGCGGACCTTGAATTTATACTTCCGAATACGTTAATAACGTCGTGATTCTTTTTTACAATTAGGAAGTAATTCTAGGAATTTCCTCAAATATTTTTTATTAATAATAATAATATATATATATAATTTATTGGCCAGCAATTGTATGAAACAAATAAAAAAAATTAAGTACTCATAAAAAATATAATTCTAAATAAATACAACTAAGGCGTGACCAAAGGGCTATCGACCATGGGTCTTTCTGCCCATGAATAATACAAGGAATAAAAATACTTAAATACACACAATGAACAAAAAACTAAATGAATTAAATTATAGAGAGAAGAAAAAAAACAGCCTCTGGGAATGGGAAAGAACATAATTATAGGGACAATAGGTAAAGGTACAAGGTACGTGTGGGATACTTATATTTAGGAAGGGTTGTTGGATTTCGAGGGATCCAACATTTGGAGAGAGAAGATAAATTTGAGTCTTTTGAGATGAATTTAAGGGAAAGGGAGAGGTATCTATCGTGGACTGGAACAATTTTGGTTTTGGAATAGAAGAGGTCATTCGGAAGGTTATGGATCTAGTTGTTTGGATAGCGGATCTTGATGAGGATACGAAGGGAGGAACGTACGCATACGAAGAGATTTTTCAAAAGATAGCGGAAAATGTACACTTGATTGATATTGCAGAACTAAGAAATGCGAGGGATCGTAAGTGGAGGAATATTGTCTTTATTTTGGATTTGAGTTCTTTTTAATGGGAGCATATTTTATATTTTTTCTGTATTTACAAACAAGTGTAATTTTTTTTTTAGAAAACTCGTTCTTTAATTGTTGCGCTTTAAATCAATTCTGTTACGGTCTAATTAAGAAACGAAACGTATTGCGATGGTAAGAAACGCGGCTAATCTT
>JAFMTC010000628.1:424657-438072 GCA_018845635.1 Nicrophorus orbicollis | reverse complement strand
AGTAAGTATGCATTAAATTCAGGCCAACAATTGAATCGAGGCTGCTGCCCAGTCGGATGAATTGATTTATTAGCAATATGGATCTATTTATGTTTCCGCGATTTATCTATAAACTAGCACTTGCTCATTGAAATATGGGCTCATGAAGCCTCGCTCACTCTTTAATTACAAATTGATGAGTTTATACAATTAACCATTCGTTATTCTGAAGCCGGATCAAAGAGTTCCTCGAAGGCTATTACACATCCTAATGATACATTGATTATTTCAGTTATTGGAATTAATATGACTACAATCCATACCATCATTGAAAACAATTATTTATTATATTAACACATCTTAGAAATCTTACATTTTCAAATAAAATAAGACTCGCTTAATAATAATCATCTAAGGATATTTTAGATATTTTTATATAATTTTATATAAATAATAGTATTTTATTAGGCAGAAGGACCTATGGTCTATAGTCCTTTGCAGCAATTGCAATAATTGTGTTTTCTTTTGTGTATTTGCATTATTTTTGATATTTTTTCATGTATTTGTTGCAATAAATTTGATAAATAACAATATTATTTCATTTCAACATTTTTATTAGGCCAAAGGGCTAATGACAGAGGTCTTTCTACACTGTAAATAATATCAATATAATGACAAATTTTAAAATTTCCAAAACAAAACGTATTCATAAAATTAACTTTACATTCCACGAATAACAAAGTTCTTCGTAATGCCCCGGATCTCATTATAATTCAGCATAAATTAATATTGTCTTGAACCTAAAGTATAATTCTGCATTTTTTTTAACTTGATTTATTTTTCAATTTATTAGCTTTCAAGTTATTCACGCTACAATTCCTAAGCTTAGTAATGATTAAATCAATACTACAACGTTCCAAAAATAAAGCGTGCCATTAAAAATATATTATTACTGTTTAATGTCAAATACGCTATTTCCTTTATTCGAAGAAAATAATATAAAGAGATATTGTTGAGCGAAATTACTTTCAAAATTAATCTCTTTTTAATGTAAGTAATTCTGAATAAAAAATAAAGTAAAATTACAATGTTAAATAATTTGTAATTAAATAACGACGAAAACTTTTATCTGCAAAAAATAAAATTGCAAGATTTTATAAGGCGATTTTGAGTAATTTTGAGTTAGGCGATTGTGACTTGAGTAAAACTTATTTTTAGTCAATTTTTTATTTAGGTTTGGTAAATTTGTCAAATTTGAGTTATAACACAATAATTAAGCATCCTAAAAACCTAGGTAAATAGCACTTTGGCCCAATTTGTAGTTAGTAGAGATTTTCTTTTATTATTATTAAACATATTTATTGGACACACATTGGGGGTCTTTTTGCTCATTTATTATTATAATAATGATTGAAGAACATTTTCTTTAAGAAAAATTGCTAAGTCCTAATTATTATATTAAATTTAACAAATTGTATTAACTGTGGTTTACTAATTTAAAAATTTAGGGAGGTTAAGTTTATTTTGAATTTCGATGTGTGAAACTGTAAGCTAACTCTAACCAGAGAGGAATCAAACTATTACACATACAAATTCAAGGAATAAAATAATTACTTAATAATTAGTAGTTTTGCGTTAAAGCATGACTATTTAAAAAAAAAGTAAAATTGCTAGTGTAAATGAATTGATGCGGAATTCTAGATCCAATTTTAGCTGAACAGCAACGAGGGGTCTGACCTTTTCGTCCAAATCATGTTCGATCGTCGGAACATTGCAGTCCCGCAGCGTTCTCTCCCCAATTTCAACCACTGACCGTATGCAAATTGAATTGACAGACATACATGCCACAAACAGTTTAATATTTTGACGCGCCGTCTAGCCGGACAATAATTCTATCAAATATGTATATATAAATTACGATGCTAAAGATTTGTACAATTGATGATAACAGACAATTAAATAACTGAAAATAATGCAATTGTGCCTGTAATTAATTTTCAACCACCTGAGATGATGTGTGCTAATACGAAAATGAATAATTGCATAATGATTTTGTAAGAACTAATAGTGTGGATTAGTTATGAGTAATTAATGGAAGCATCTGTTCGATGTTTATTAGTTGGCGATTTACTGCGAATGCATTTGGCAATCGCAACTCAAGTTAATGACTTATTCTGCATAGGTAGGTTGGATTCGGTTGTCGAGTGTTCAATACTCTCATGATTTTCATCGTACACTTGCACACGTGTGTTCGTTCCACTTTCGTTTCGTTTAAAAGACATTAAAATTACAAGAGATTTACGACGTGGGGGTTGCGGGGACCGCGTTTAGGAACATTAGTCAGAGAAAATGCAGTAGCCGAGCGTTTTGCATACATCGATACATAAATTAATGTCCCAACAACGGCAAGGCCGATTGGCACAATCCGGGGGCAAGAAATTATTTTATTATTAGTCCGTTCTCCCACGGACTTTTCTGTACAATTTGTAATTCAGCTCGGCCATAATTTAATCACCTTTATTAAACAAAGGACAAGCATCCTTTGGATTGTTTTTTCACTCGTAGAGATCGGCCAATCGAAGGACGTTTTTCGTCCCGCTTCTCTTCATCCTTGTCCAAATCGATAATGGTGCATTGAATGCATTGAGTCGGTCGGTAATTCAATTGAAATGCATTCAAAGAAAATTACATCTCGTTATTATGAAAATACTACCGCTTCATGAGACGCGATCGTTTTTCTTCTACTTTTGCTTTGCGAATTTTCTGCCGTGATTCGAACGACCTTATTATATTCAAATCGGCCTTTCTTTTCCTGCAGATGTTTCATTACTTGAAATATTATATCGAATTGCACAAACACAAATATTAAACCAAGGCTGCGCCAATATAATATATAAATTGTGACTCATGTCGCGAGTTTCGCCTTTTAATTTCGGTTTTATTGTTATTTTTAGCTGCCCCATTTGGAGCATGGAAAGGCATCATCAAAGCTGAGCTTGCAAGTGCACGGGAAGACGGCTACGACGCCCATTTCGCCCTCAAGAGATTGCTTCCCTGCCATCAACAACAATTCCAGAAGCCAAATTAATATGTCCAACAACAACAAGGACGAACATCTCAACAATGGGCCACTCACACCCACAGGTAACCTTTCCGCACATTTATTTTACTGTATCCGTATTACTCCCAAAAGACTCTAGTTACAAACTAACATACATTTCACTGACTCGTTTTGGTATACATTTTGTTATTAAAGTAAAACAACATTATGATTTATTACATTTTTCGTTTGTTCAAAAACGTATCTCTAACGCAAAGTTGAGTTTGGGAATATAATCGTTGTTTTGCAAACACATTCTTCAATGATTGATTCGCTATGTATGGCTTTGTGTATTATCGATTCGGAATATTAATTGTTTTAGTGAAGTTGTAATTGAGTTGCGA
Organism: Nicrophorus orbicollis; assembly: GCA_018845635.1. NCBI lineage: Eukaryota > Metazoa > Arthropoda > Insecta > Coleoptera > Silphidae > Nicrophorus > Nicrophorus orbicollis. The sequence continues at coordinate 434,649 of JAFMTC010000628.1, read as the reverse complement.
ATTCGGAGTCGGGTTGATTTGTATTCCAAGCAGCATTGATTGTAATGTTTATACAAAACTGCTTCATTCCGGACCGAACGTGACCCAAAAGTTTGCAAATCCTCTATTTGTAGTACAATTTCCTTAATCTGGCATGTGTTGATCGAAGTTTTTAAATTTACATTTAATGAATTATAGCATAAACAAAAACCAATCATTTGCAATATTCTAAATTAAATCTCGAGTTATTTACATTGTAAAGTTTCTCAATAATCTAAAGTACAATGCACTTTATGGACCAAAAAAAAACTAGGGCAGTCAAGTGGACTATTGGAAATGCTAAAAATCAGTTCGTTTATTATTAGCAGCGAAAATCGCCGTGAAACTTCCCAATAATCCGTTACAAAACCGCGAGAGGTTGGATTGAATGTCGTAATCCGAATCGGATGCAAACCGGGATTTCAATCTTCCGCATATTCCTGATGAATGCAACTCGCATTTTTACGAGTTTCAACTTATTTCTTTTCTTTATTGATATTTACAGAAGCGCTCAGGCTGTATGGGAATCGATTGACTGAGTTCGAGAAGGCGGAAATCGAGACTTACTCCAAAATCTGGTATTTGGGACTCGACGCCTGCAAAATCCATGGAGAAGTTGGACGTTCCCAGAACGGTGGATATGATGATGACAGCGGAAGCTATAACAAGGTAAGTTCAAACCATATACGCAGCTTATCCAATCCTCAATCAATTCTAAGCCAATTAATAAATAAATAGAGTATATGGTACGTCCAAAATTGTTTCCGTTTAGAAACAAATTATTATAGTATAAAGCAGGAATAGAAAATCAAATATCTTTACACATATACTTAAAAAATCCTTGATTTCATATTTATTAATAAATCGTCGTGCAATTTGAAGTATTTTTTTCATATACGACCTCATTCCATTTCATGTGTAACCTCAATGAATCCGTACATACATCTTTTTTTAATTTTAAATAATGCGTGTCAAAGTGTGTATTGTTATTTTAATTTTCCCGCAATTAGTTATAACAAAATGATATTCTCAGAGTGGGCGTTCGTTAGAATTTCAAAGGTCGATCTCATCGCAAGAATAATACCGATACAAATTGGAAAATACATTTCGTTGTGTCGCAATCATCTTGATGCCATTTCCTGTGCGATTTGCATACATTTATGTAATCCACACTTTTGCAACGAAATTATGCTATTAATATGAAACTGAATCCGCCTACTTCCTGATGGATTAACTTATCGTCTATGAAAACTGAACGCGCACCGTTATAAATATCTTTTTAATTTATTTATGTATACAGAATGCGTATCATGAGGTAAATTAATCTCATTTTGGTTTTTGCATCTCGAATGGAATTGTTCGAAACTGATAGGTTTAACTTAAAGTTTCTAGCGAATGCATTACATAAAATGCCGAAGATGTGGTTAATAAAACTGTCTGTAATGCTCCTCCGTTCGATCCTACAATTGCAGAATGCAAACTGCAATAAATTTTAGATGGCAATCTCGCTCAATCTACCACTGACATCTCGGTGAACTGTTTAATTATTAAACCCTTTATGAACGGAGGGTCTTGTGGGTGTTCATTAATGGCAATGGGCGCACAAGATTATCTCTCTCGGCGAAGCAATTATTTGTTACATCTGCTTCGGCTCACATAACTGTTTATTAATTCACTTCATTAAGGAATATCTTACCATACACCACTTGCTTACACTCACTTGTAAACTTACTATTTTGTTTTAAACACAGTTTATATCTGCTCAAAATAATTAAAAACATAATATTCAAAATTATCAAATTCTATTTTATACCTTGAATAATGAATAGAAATATTGAAAGCATCTTATTTATTTATTAATATATAATAATAGAAATAAGGGACAATTACTCTCTAAATTTTCATACTAGATAACTTAACGCAAAAATTCATAAGAATTTAGAGGAACTTTCAAAACAAATATTTTTATAACTAATTAAAGTACTTTTCGGGAAAGTCTAAATAAAAATTGATATTATTTCAAAAAAAGTGTATTTTTATAATTTTATATTGAAAACACGATATTTATGTTTTTTCACTTTTGTAAATGTCATAACTGTATTTAATTTTTACGGTAGATAGGTTTTATAAGTCCTATATAAAAAAAACTATAGAAAATGGAATTGAGGCTAAGCACATTCAGTATAAAATTGGTAAAATCCGTTCTAAATCGTATCTTTTGACTAGCATACCAAAATGTACAGTTTAAATGTAATTGACCATGTATAAACTTTGGAACGAATTCAATGTGCTCTATATTTTAATTTTGTTAAATATTATTGAAAATGATTAAACTTCATATTTAAATGTAACTGAGAATAAAGATTTTCTTTATTGGCTTCCATTATTCTTGAATAATATTGGAATATTATAAGATCTCGTTTTGGAATGCAATATTTAAAGACGTCTGGACAAACGTTGGTATATAGGTATGCACGCCCAACGCTCCAAATGCATAGCAGCAGAATTTGATGACAATTTTAGAAACTCTATAAACCCAGCAATTCTAAATATATGCGTTATTAATGAACCGTGAATAAATTTGTTATGATTAATTTACGTAAGGCAATATGTATACAAATCTAATCGGAATATTGGTAATTAAATATTTAGTTTTGCCTTGCTGAACTGTCTGTATATGTATATCAAACCGAGTTCATTAACGATGTGTAAACCATAGTTAGTCTCACATAAATCATCATTAGCGTCCGGAAATCTATTCTAAATAGTAATATGTGAGAATTCATGAGAGAGAAATAGATGTTCTTTAATTCTATATTATTGTAACTTTAATTCCAGCCTGGTAACCGGTTTTAATTTTAGATGTCGTCCCGTTCGCCACACTTCTGGATATAAGTGTTAAACTTTAATATTTCGTGTACATAACGTAATGTGTAGCATATTGAAAATGTCAACTGAATTACGTTATACACAACAAACGTTGCTAAAATAAAAGCCGAGTTATCACAGAAACACATAAAAACTGCTTCTCCACTTTTGTTTATTACCGATTCCGCAAATAGCACAGATTCAAATAAAGTATGTTGCGTGAAAAAGAAGCTGTTAATAATTAACTAATTGGAGAATTGACTGTTATTTGCTTAACGTAAATAAACAGAGCGAAAAGATTAAATAAAGTTTCAACAGTTGAGAAAAAGAAACATTTCACAACGTTCGAAATTGCAATTGCAGTTGAAACAAAACAGCTCTCCGCTTCGACGTTTAGATTATAAAGAGAGCGAACGAACGAAAGAATAAAGGAGCAGAGCCGAAGGAGAAAAGAAAGTGTGTTTAGAAAACCGCTGTATGTTCTTCTGATAATTGCAATCAAAATAAAGCTCTACTAAATTTAGAGCGAGCGTGCGGATAAAGGATGCTTATTTATAGCGGCTGCAGTGGACAAAAGTTTTATTGCGTTAAACATGAATGAAATTTCAATACTGCAGAGTTTCTAAATTTAACCACGATTTTCAGGTTTTGAACGATCACATCAGCTACCGCTACGAAATCCTCGAGGTAATTGGCAAGGGGAGTTTCGGGCAAGTGATCAAGGCTTTGGATCACATGACCAACAAACCGGTAGCCATCAAAATCATCCGCAACAAGAGACGCTTCCATCATCAAGCTCTCGTTGAGGTGAAGATCCTGGACCATCTACGTAAGAAGGACGCCGATGGATCGCACAACGTAATCCACATGCTTGAATACTTTTACTTCAGAAACCATCTCTGCATCTCTTTCGAATTGATGAGGTAATTTATCAATCATTTCAATCATCGTAATCAATTATTAAATCAATGCATACTTCCTACATTTCAGCATCAACTTGTATGAACTCATCAAGAAGAACAACTACCAGGGATTCAGCCTGAATCTGATAAGGAGATTTGCGAATTCCTTACTAAAATGTTTACGTCTTCTTCAAAAGGAGCACATCATTCATTGTGATCTCAAACCGGTAAGTGAAAGATGCGTCATATTTGCGGTATTGTCGTTTCTTCTAACGTTTGCTTTCGTAACCAGCGATGAAAGTGGTTTTCTTTTCACGTTTACTGAAAGGGCGAAGCGGAGGAACAAGATCCTTTCTACAATACCTCGCGATTTTACGCAGCACGTAAACTTCCCGCATTACGAATTCCGGGCACACTTTTGAACTCCATTTGTTTTCCTCTTTACGGGTCCCAAGATAAAAAAAAAGTTTTTTTTTATTCAAACTAATAAAAATGTCACTTCTCTGCGCCTTTGCCCTTTATTACCACAAATTATTCCACATAGTGTTACATCATTTTATAATAAATTCATCGTTATATATATATGTGCTTTTTCTTGCACATATATTCCAGAAGCATAATCGATCAAAAGTAACTTCAAATTTAAATTCTGTTTATCATTATTTTATTATCTTTTAAAATATTTCAAAATGTCTACCTGCAGTTGTAATATTACTATTACATTTCCAAATAAATTTCTCGTTCTCTACAATAACTGAAAAAAAGCGCAATAAATGCTCGAACATAAAGAAGAATAAATGGAAAAGTAGCAAGCAGACTGATGATTACATATCCATATAATTTTAACGATCAAAATCGTTATTGACATTGTGATTGAGGCTAACATGCACATGCACTTAAACTTCTGCCCATTAATATTATTTCTCCGAAGTGCATAATTTGGATACGAAATTCACGGTTCGCTAATATTGGCACGTTGCAGACCTACTGACATTCACATCTTGCGATATAAAGTTAGGAATGACATTTTGTTTTATTTCTGCCTACACAAATAGATTTCAGTATTATTTTTATTACCCCAATAACATTTTCTTAAAACTTTATCATGTTAACTTTCATGTTTATAATCAGATTTTATTACAACTTCCTGCAATCATGAAAATAATAAATTTAAGCTAAAATTATAATGGGTCTTAATATATTTTTGAATTAAATTCATTTCATATTTTCTTATTTACAATTTAAATACGTTCATTTGATATTAATTATATTTATTTAGTTACTTTTAATAATTTAATACATAAATTGTTATTTAAACCTTGCAATAATAAATTGTCAAATAATAGTATAATAGATAATTCATGTGACATTTCAATTTATTTGTTAAATTAATATTAAAACATTCGGAAAAGGAGTGCAACCAAGGACGCTGACAGTATATAAATTTCAAACGGTATAATGCATAATTTTGTAATCGCAAGAGGAGAAATCGTCGTGTTTTCGGATTCAATTGGGATAATTGGGACGCAATCGGGAGTCCGAAGAGATTTATAGAATCGACACTCCAAAGTACGCACCGTGCGATTGTAATAAATAAATAAACAATGCGTTTCTGGTAGGAGATAAAAACAGTTTCCTAAGCATAGACATAAACACTCCGCTTTGTTTATTGACACTGCCTACATGTATAAATACTGCGTGTCTCGCATATATGCAACACGTATAAATATATTTCGAGGATGGAAAAAGGATCAAGTATGCCACTGGAATTATATTATATAACGAAACTAAAGAAGGCTTGCGTCTTTTGTGGTTCGGAACAAGTAGGAAGTGAACGAACATAATGAATGCGTAAAGCACGCGGCGTGCGATGTTATAATCCTCAGACGAACACGCAACTAATCCGAGGAATACGGCCGTTTACAGGATTAGGGATGATTAACTCGTGTAATCCGTTTAATTAAAAATGTTGTGAGATTTGTATCAAAACATCGTTCATTTCCTATGTTAAACACTTACAACATCGTCGGTAAATGGATAAAGAAACATCAGAGTAAATAATTATCTGCACTTACTGTGCTATTTTTATATAAATATAAAGACATGCTACGATACTTTGACACGAATAAATCAAATAAAAAAACAATGTGCGTGCAGTTGTGCGTATTTTTAATGTAAAGCTGTGTGTGGTATAACGATGCCTTTAAATTAGACATTATACGCTATAAATAGATTTCGCTAAATTAAATGGAATTGATGGTGCATCATGCGACACGAGTATCGATTGCATTAACTCGTTGAGTTGAGGATTGTCCCACTGGCGAAAAGAAAATTAGATTATGAAAGGATATATGCCTGATTAATTGTCGTTGATAAATTCGATCGGAATTGGAATGTGATGGATGTATTTTCCAATGAAAATCGGATTAGGTCGTAGCTTCGAATATCCTCTAATCAATTGTTTTATCTGGACATAATGTCCAATCAGAAGGATGTTCACTGACAAATCTAAACGACTTAGTTTTGCATCGTTCGTGTGCGTTTCTAGTGATTAATATAATCGCTGTTCCTTTTAGGAAATGAACGTTGTCGGACATTTCCTGCACAGCCATTACAACGATAACATCTCTAATATATTCTTGAAAATAACAAAGAAAAATGATTTTGTTCGTTGCAGGAGAACGTGTTGCTACAGCAGAGAGGCAGCTGCTCCATAAAAGTCATAGACTTTGGAAGCTCGTGCTATTCCAGCCAACGCGTCTATACCTATATACAATCCAGATTTTATCGCTCCCCGGAAGTCATACTAGGTCTCACTTACGGAACCCCCATCGACATGTGGAGTTTAGGTAAAGCTTATCTGCTGCAACCGGCATCAATTGAGTTATTCATTTCCAATTTATTTATAGGTTGCATCCTCGCTGAACTCTATACAGGATATCCCTTATTCCCAGGTGAAAATGAAGTCGAACAATTAGCTTGTTTGATGGAGGTTTTAGGTGTTCCGGGCGATGAAATTATCAACGCGGCAACTAGAAGGAGGCTATTCTTTGGTATAAGCTAAATTCAATTATGTTACGAGAAAGAGATGTCTAATCGATAATGCTCTTTACAGACTCCAGAGGAAACCCAAGATGCTTGACCAATACAAAGGGACGCAAACGAAAGCCTGGATCAAAGAACTTGGCCATTGCGCTGAAATGCAATGACGCCCTTTTCATTGATTTTATCTCAAGATGTCTCGAGTAAGTGTATTAACAACTTTGTTACCATTGAATTCCTTTCAACTCTACAATAGATTTACCAAGTGATTGAAATTAAATCCTTGATAAAACCACAATTTCTAAATGCAATTAATGAACAAACTAATTTAATAACATCTAGAATTAAATAAATAGTTGTAATTATATTTTTTGACTAGATGGAACCCTAGAAAAAGAATGACTCCGGATGAAGCGCTCCGACACGAATGGATCCAATCAGCGATGGCCCAGAAATCTGGAGATTTGAGGCACAGTCTTTCGGAAGCGAGCGTTAACCAGGAATCATCCAGCCATTCGAGCAGCGGTACTTCCAGTAGTTACTCTCGACAGCATTACAAGTGTGTTGTCGTGAAAAGTGATAAAGTATTAAAGGCCAAAATCGTAGACAGTAGTAAACTAAACGAAGTCTGTACGTCGGTAGACTCAAATTTGAACGATTCCGGAACGTTCCTTCCGCCAATCCTCTAGTTTAGAAATCTAAGCGAAAAATAATAATGAAGGAAAACAAAATCACATTAAACAAGATGAGAAAATACGGTCGACCAAATCATATATTTAATTGTTTAGACTATATATAATATATATATTGCGTTACCCCATTCTTTTCTAATAATATAATTTGTACGACATTTAGCGGAATTAATTGATTTCCATAGCGCTCTCTAATAAAAATGCAATATAGCGGAAAAAGAAATTTTAAAAAAAAATATGCCAACAATTAGTCTACGTTTTGTTTTGTTCGACTAGATAGATAATTGTTGTTGTGACTGAATATGCCTGTTCGAAGTTGAAGACTAAGATATTTCAAGCTTGTTGATGTAAAAGGATTGATTATAAATTGAAAATATTAAGAAGACAAAAAAAATCTATCAACAGAAGAATAGAATATTTTAGCATAATGATTATCATATAGTTAAGAATGAATGATTTTTAAGTGTATTTATAACGCCTTTTGAATATGTATTTAATTGCAATTTTTAGACCTGTGTAATAGAATCCCAATCTGCTAAAGTCCTTTAAACAGCGTTCGCACTAAAAACAATGTTCAAATGTTTCAAACAACGAGAATGGAATTTTAAATCAGTTCTTAAAGGGCTCTAGCATTAATTTTACGTGTGTTTTGTTGTGCTTGTGGTAAAGTCATTTTCAGAGAAACCGTTTGCTGCCTTGAGAAAAATGTGCAGAGTTACACTCACTTCTTTTTCACACACACATACACTATGTTCTCTGAAATTGGCTAGATGGGCTTTAGTAGCCATTTATAAGACGAAACAAATATGACGCAAATTTACTGTATGATCCCTATTGTGATATCAACTGATAATATATTTGTAGTAGACAACCTGGCCTAGGACGTGAACGATAATTAATTGTCTACAGGATTTATTACATAATCAAAGTAACTCGTAAGACATAGTTTTTTTTTCTATTAGTTCATTTTATTCTCCCTCGGACATTTCTTACTCGAAAACATACAAACAAAAAAAATAGAAATAGAAGCAGATTTAAAAAAAGTATTACAAATCGTTGCACTTTGATACGGAAAATTTGTTAGTAAACATTTGTAAGATCGCGAAATAAGACTGAAGCAGCAAAGTCTTTACATAATATTATATTATATTTATTTTATAAACAGAAATTCTCTTAAGGGATTCAACAAAATCATTTTCATCAAAATGAATTATAGAATCCCCTCTAATCTATAATTTCACTCATTATTCATAATTGTGTAATCTATATTCAAAAAATAAATAAAACTAGAAAGTATCAGTACATTTTTTATAATGGCATATTCCCATGCTTTTTAGATGGATTCTTCATTTTCTTAGTGGCCAGTATATCAAGATCTCTGCACAATCTCCATCTAGTTGTTCTTGGTTCTATGACGTCATCAATGAAGCCTCGTTTAGCGGCGTGGAAAGGATTTCCGAATGTGTTGTTATATTCATCTTCGTATTTTCCGGCATTTTCCTTGCCTCTGTATAAAACAGAAACCGCCCCTTTGGCACCCATCACTGCCAATTCGGCAGTTGGCCATGCGTAATTCACGTCACCCCTTAAATGTTTCGAAGACATTACGTCGTAAGCTCCACCGTATCCCTAAACACATACCACAATTTAGATAATATAACAGATATAGTAGCAAAAACAAACCTTCCTTGTAATAACTGTCAATTTAGGAACTGTTGCCTCGGCGTAAGCATACAACAACTTTGCTCCATGCCGTATAATCCCTGAGGCTTCCTGATGGACTCCCGGTAAGAAACCAGGTACATCCACTAAAGTTATCAAAGGTATATTGAAAGCATCGCAAAATCGCACAAAACGCGCTGCTTTTATCGAAGCATCAATATCTAAGCAACCTAAATTAACCCATGTCAAAAGAATCTAATGTAATATATTTTTTTCTTTGCATAGATTAAACAATACCTGCAGCAACCTTTGGTTGATTTCCAACGATGCCTACAGTTTTTCCTTTCATCCTAGCAAACCCAACAATTATATTTTTAGCATAGTTCGGCATAATCTGAAAGAAGTCCCGTTCATCTATGATACTTAAAATGACATCGAGCATATCGTACGGTTCAGTCGTTTTCAACGGAATTATTGTATCTAAGATAGGAACGTCTTTATCGCTTAAATAAAAAGTAATAACATAACATAAAAGAAAGTTTTGATTTGAGAATAGTATATATACCATGGATCGTCGCATGCAATTACTGGAATCGGCTGTGAATTAGATTGTGGTAAAAATCCTAGAAAATATCGTAACTGTATTAAAGCGTCGATATCGTTTTTGAACGATTTGTGCGCAACTCCGGATACGGTGGTATGCGTATGAGCACCGCCTAATTTTTCTTGAGTTACGTCTTCATTAGTTACTGACTAAAAGTAATGTTGCGCTATTAATTTTAGAAGAAGAATTATAACAGAGAAAGCA
>JAFMTC010000628.1:388665-424641 GCA_018845635.1 Nicrophorus orbicollis | reverse complement strand
CTGCACCTCCGGCACATGGCCCCATAATTAAAGATATTTGTGGTATAACACCAGAAGCTAAGACGTTCCTCTGAAATATATCAGCATATCCTGCCAAAGAGTCCAATCCTTCTTGAATGCGAGCTCCTCCTGAATCGTTCAATCCTACAATCGGAGCTCCAACTGCCATCGCTTGATCCATTATCTTACAAATCTTTTTCGAATGAGTGCTAGATAAACTACCACCGAATACAGTAAAATCTTGACTAAATATGTAAATTGGTCGTCCATTCACTAAACAGTGGCCTGTAATTACAGAATCTCCAGGAAACTAAAAACAAAGTAATTTATATTTATTTCAACTTTTTAACTTTTTGAAACTATTTTACTTTCTGCAATTCCATCCCGAAATCAGTGCAGGTATGTTCCATGAACATATCATATTCGATAAAAGATTCAGGGTCTGCGAATAAATCAATTCGCTCTCTTGCAGTTAATTTCCCCTGAAACAACGCATCTAATATGTATATTTCAACGTTTCATCAATCTACATACCTTCTTATGTTGCGCGTCGATTCTATTTTGTCCACCCCCTAGGAGGGCTTTCTCTCTAGTCTCCTGAATTTGTTTCTCTATTTTAAGTCTATTTGCGACTGCACAGTACGTTAACTTTGATGTTAATTTAGATGTATCCTGTGTTATTTTCAGCAGGAATTTCGTCCGGAAAGCCTGCATATCGTTCAGTTAATTTTCTGCTCGCGGAACTAGACAGACTGAAGTTCAGTTTACAAAATTCGTGTTTACATACAGACAAACTGATTATTTTTAACATCTCTTATCAAGGAGCTGCGATGTATCACATATTACAGACATCAACTAATTAGGCTTTTATCATCATATTTTTCCTTTTAAGAATTTCATGTTTGATTAAACCCATAATGAATTAATTTACAATCTAATTGAAATATAAATTATAATTATCGTTGAGACAACAAAGGCAATATACATAATGTATAATAAATTCTCAATAATCTTAATAAAATATATGAGCTTATTATATTATTTTTATATCATTACTGTTAATAATTAATGCAAGTTATATGTTGTCAATTGATATGAATAGCTTAAAGTTTTCGTATCAATAAAATAAAATGTTTCAATGACAATATAGATCTTATTTTATGTTTTGGAGGTCCTCTCCGTCCTGTTCGAACGTAGCACCAATACAGCTGTATCAAGTATAATTTGATTATATGCAACTTAACATACTTCTAACCATAACATTGCTAAGGTTGGATTAACTGTTATTTAAATGATTCTTTAAATCATATAGTTGGTAACAATTGTGCGACGACATTGAATAATTTGGTCAAGTTTCGTGTCGAAAACCTCATGTTTACATATAATTTATTGCTTAATACTAAAGTCTAAAGGAATAACTGATTCCATTAAAATTGTAGCAAAATGAATAGAAAGAAAAATGGTAAATATTGATTACGATTAAAAGGTAATATCTAAATTAACTGTTGCTCTTGTTTTTAGCATATTCCCATTTAACAATGGAGGAGAAGAAGGTAATAACAGTTGCAGAAATTGTGCAAGAATTAATAAAAGCTCACAGAGAATGTTATAATGTGAATTTGAATACTTTAAAATGCAAAATTGCCTCAAAATATGGCATGGAATCATCACCTCGTTTGGTAGATATCATAGCAGCTGTTCCCCATGAGCATAGAAAGATTTTGCTGCCAAAGCTCTTGGCTAAACCTATCAGAACAGCCAGTGGTGTATGTATATTTCATAATTTGTTACATTTTATATTTATAACTTTGTACTTGTAGATTGCAGTTGTTGCTGTTATGTGCAAACCACATCGTTGTCCACATATTAATGTTACTGGTAACATCTGTGTTTATTGCCCAGGTGGACCAGACTCTGATTTTGAGTATTCCACCCAAAGTTACACTGGTTATGAACCAACATCTATGAGAGCTATTAGAGCAAGATATGATCCATATCTTCAAACAAGACATAGAGTGGAACAGTTGAAACAATTGGGGCATAGTGTTGATAAAGTTGAATTCATCATTATGGGAGGTACTTTCATGAGTTTGCCAGAAGATTACAGAGACTACTTTATTAGGAATTTACATGACGCTTTATCTGGACACAAAAGCAGCTCTGTTGCTGAAGCAATTAAATATTCAGAACGTGCTAATTCTAAATGTATTGGAATCACAATTGAAACCAGACCTGATTTTTGTATGGAAAGACACTTGTCAGATATGTTGAATTATGGATGCACTAGGTTGGAAATTGGTAATATTTTTAATTCTTAATAAATGTGGCAGTACTCATGTCTCATTGCTTTTAGGTGTACAATCTGTTTATGAGGATGTAGCTAGAGACACAAATAGAGGACACACAGTTGCAGAAGTGTGTGAAACTTTCTGCTGGGCAAAAGATGCAGGTTTCAAAGTTGTGGCACACATGATGCCAAACTTGCCTAATGTTGATTTGGATCGTGATCTTGAACAATTTATTGTAAGTCTTTACGTAAAACATAATAATTAGATATAATGTTTGGTGATTTTAGCAATACTTTGAAGACCCGAAGTTCCGCTCTGACGGTTTGAAAATATATCCTACTTTAGTTATTAGGGGAACTGGACTTTATGAATTGTGGAAAACTGGAAGATATAAGAGTTATCCTCCATCAGTTCTAGTTGATTTGGTGGCTAATATTTTAGCTTTGGTTCCTCCATGGACTAGAGTATATCGTGTACAAAGAGATATTCCAATGCCACTCGTAAGTTCTGGTGTAGAACACGGAAATTTACGTGAATTGGCACTGGCAAGGATGAAAGATTTGGGTCTGAAATGTCGTGATGTACGCACCCGTGAAGTAGGAATTACTGAAATTCATCAAAAAGTTCGTCCTGACAGAATAGAATACGTAAGAAGGGATTACAGGGCTAATTCAGGTGATGAATCTTTCCTTAGCTACGAAGATCCAGAGCAAGATATTCTTATTGGTTTATTGAGGTTGAGGAGATGTTCAAAGAAATACACTTTCAGGCCAGAATTGCTAGGAGATGTTTCCATTATACGTGAGTTGCACGTATACGGAAGTGTAGTTCCTGTAAGCGAAAGAAATGTGCAGAAATTTCAGCATCAAGGCTATGGTTCATTGCTTGTAGAACAAGCTGAAGACATTGCTAGGAATGAGCATCAGTCTACAAAAATCGCTGTTATATCTGGCGTTGGAACTAGAAATTATTATAAGAAATTGGGATATACATTGGAAGGCCCTTATATGGTGAAGAGTTTAAAACCTGGAGAATATAAAACTATTACCGAGTGTCTTTACGGCCCTCCAAGTAATTTTGAAATACTTCCGGAACCAATATTGTTTCGCTCGTCTCCAGTAATAAGCCATGAAGAACTTGTTGAGAAGATACAAAATTCTCGAAGAGAGGCTAGAAGGGCGCTTCGAAATAACAATGGAGGAATCAGAGTACATTAATTATTTACGCTTTCTACAGGAATTAATAATCCATTTTAACTATATTTAATATACAAATTTGAATAAATACTTCGTTAATAATCTTAAATATGTATTATATTTTTTGTTTAAATCAAATACAATTCTGTTCAAAATATTTTTCTACTTACTTTTATTAAATAAATGACAGATAAAAGTATTTGTCACTTTAAAACATGAATTGATAATATTTTATTAATCAATGCCAAAATTCTAGTACAATGAACTTTACACAAAATAATCCCTTTAAAGGGTAATTTTTAGCGAACATGGTAATCAAATGAAATTTGAAATAATTCCTTCGAATTGCTATAAGAATGACTAAAAAAGTGCCTGAAATTAGACTGGTAAAGGAAATAAATATTGTTCGATATTGCTAAAACCTTAGCTTATTACAGGATTCCGAAGAACAACTGTACCAAGCTTTTTTGAAAAACAGCAAGACATATTTCGACGAGAACTTTACATCGAGCGCCGATGCTATACGCGTTGATATTGCAGATTTCGATGTTTTGGCAAAACTAGGAGCTGGTGCATTCGGCAAAATTGTAAAGGTCTATTGAGTTGCTAGTGAAAGTTTAAATTTTACTTTTCATTTGATAGTTTTTGGTGCAACATAAATTGAGTAAGAGTTATTATGCTTTGAAAGTCTTGAAGAAGAAGCTATTGAAGCGAACTAAACAGATTGATCACACATTAACAGAAAAACGTGTTATGCAAACAATAAGACATCCTTTCATGGTAGGTATGGAGTTTCACGCCATCGACAATTGTAATGTTTATTTTGTAATGCCATACATGCACGGTGGAGATTTATTCGGAGTTCTTAATAAGTAAACTTATGGAAACAGAAGTCTAAACATTATATGCATACAGCATTATTTTAGATACAGAAAGTTTGACGAAGATATGACACGATTTTATGCGTCTCAAGTATTTTTAGCGCTAGAGCACATGCATTATCTGGACGTCGTTTTTAGAGATTTAAAACCTGAAAATATTTTGGTTGACCACGATGGTTATATTAAGCTCACGGATTTCGGATTTGCTAAGGTAACTAAACAAAAATCGGCAAACCATCTTTTACCATAATATATATAGCTAATTAAAGGAAGAACGTTCACAATTTGCGGAACACCAGAATACATCGCTCCAGAATTGATTATGATGAAAGGATATGGGATGTCCTGCGATTGGTGGTCCTTTGGTATACTCATTTATGAACTGACCGCTGGAATTGTTCCATTCAAAGATAAAGGCGATCCGCTTAAATTGTATAGCAAAATAGTCGACGGAAGATTCCCAATGATTTCAAGTTTTAGCAAAGAACTGAAAGATTTAATGTTCGATTTGCTTGAAATTAATGTTAGCAAAAGGTTTTATAATTAGTAAATTAATTATTACACTAATTGATAATGGTATATTTGCTTATAGGATTGGTTGCTTAAGAAACGGACCTACGGATATAAGACGACATCCATGGTTTCGTAATGTAAAGTGGCTTGAATTATTTAACAAGAAGATCGAAGCTCCTTATAAACCTCCATCACCGAATATTGAAGCTCTAATAAGCAAATCTTTCAAATTCACACCTAAAATCTCAATAGATCTCGATTATGTAGATAGTGGGTTACAATTTAATGAGTATTGACCCATTTACCAGAAACGTATGTTTCCGTTTGCTTCTAATTTGTGCGCACAATTATGTAAATATATTTAATAAATTTTGTTAATAAGATATGATTGTTACATTTTTTTTCTTTGCGCACAATTAAATTAAAGCAGCAGTTGAAAAGGACAATTTAAATGCAGGTAACCTCGGTTAACGATGGCACAATTTACGACGATTCACAATACAACAGCTGCATAATTGCTCGATTCTTTTACGTCTGTTCGATTTGCGTCGACTTTTGCAGTCGTAAACCGTTAAATCATTATTTGTTTATTACTACTTTTCAAATATTAAATAAAAATATCACTGTTATCGGATATTAAGAAATTTGAAAATATGTAATGTTGGTTGTCTACAACATATTGAAATTTCAAAATTTGTTTAAATATTTACTAAGCACTGATAATAGCACAACCAAACACATTATTTTTATCGTAAAAATGAAATGAATATATTACATTCAAGTCAAACATCAATGTTGCAATAGTTGTTGATATTACAAATTATAATCTCACACTTAATAGCAAATAATAATAGCGGATTGAAAATATTTTCCATTAATCGTAATCATTTTCAACTCGTATCTAACACATTTTACAAACAGCCTCGCAGCTGCTATAACGCGAATTCTCGAATACAATAAATTTGAATATTTCCGCCAGTTGAATCGCTTCTAGGAATTGTACGATTTGTGAGAAGTGTAGAGAACATTTTGTTTCATCCTATTTGATTCTATTGTTAGTGATTGGTTGTGGTAATTTCAATAGAATACATGGTTATGTTTGAATCTTTGTTTTGATGAATGTCATCATAAGTAAAGTGCAGACAATTGTTTAGAAACCTCGGTAGTTTCAGAAGAAAAAGTGGTTCAGGAAGATGTTAAATAGCTGAACGGACGCAACAAGATTTGGTGGTGAAACAGGTGGGTCAGATTTCCGTCCGCAATTTCTTTCCGAGTATTTTATAAGTGCTTTCTAGTGATGGCATTGCGATGGAATTCCGAATTTTATATGGCCATGGAACACCGAGATCTGCAGGCCAATGCTATGGCTCTAAACAATACAGGAACATATGTTCTTCTGGCTGGGTAATTAGTTGCCAAATATCTTTTTGCTCTTAATACATTACTCTTTATTGACTTCAGTCGAAGATACATAGCCATCAGGAATTTGGATGACAATGATGTGGACAACATCAAAAAATTCCCTAGGCAAAGCAAATATGATGTTGGAGCAGCCGAGTGGAATCATACAGATTATAATAGTGATCTCTGTGTCATTTCAGTAAGAATTTTTTATTAAATTTATTTTCATATCAATTTTATTTAATAATACCCAGTAGTATTATTATTTAAATTAACTGTTTGCTATTTTTTGTTCACCTATTTGGAATTCAATTCCTGTAGGCGTTGACTAATTTTTCACTTGCACACGTCAACTGCAAAAAAAAAATCAAAGACTTCGAATCTATTTCCGTTAGATCTGTTAATAACCTACCGAAAAACTTACATCTTATTGGATTTTTTGCTCGACGCTAATTACATACTTCGCTTATTAAAAAAACTACGATACGCTAAATTTATTAAACAAAATTTACTTAATAAATTGCGGAAAACTTGAATTATGTTTTAGGAATTATTAAATTTTTCATTTCTAAGTATAGATTGAAATTGCTGTTATCATTGTATTGCATCATAGATTGATCCTATGAAATTATTAGTGAAATACTAAATAATATACATTGACCTCTCATGTAACCTTGAAATATTCTGATTAGTAATATGCTTCTTACAATTATGCGGCGTTACTGTAATTTTATTTTTAGAAAACTAATTATGAAAAGTATAAACAAAAGAGTTATAGGAAATTATGCATTTTAGTTTCAATTGTTTTGATTGAAAAAAATGGTATTAATCTACTAGGAACTTGGTTGAGGATTTTTGTAATAAACAATAAACATGTTATAATGCCTGATAACAACGTGTGACTTGTAATCATGCGAGATGAAAGATAAGTTAATTACTTTCGTTATCTTAAACAAATGAGATTATGAATTTGTTGTAGTCAGGACAATTACATTTGTGAAGAAAAATATGTATAATGTGTGTTTGCTTTTTAGAGCAACCAAAGATTGGAAGTATTAACATGGCGGAGCGGCGAATTGACCCAAACGCATTCGCTGCGTGCTCATACACGTGTGATAACAGATTTGAATTGGCACAGAACTGACCCGAATCTCTTGGCTTCGAGCTCCGTAGATACATTTATCCATCTATGGGACTTGAGAGATTCACGAAGACCAACAAGCTCACTATCGGCTATTGCCGAGGCGTCGCAGGTGCGATGGAATTACGTAAACCCGCATATCTTAGCCACTGCCCATGATGGCGATATAAAGCTATGGGATAATCGTAAAGGAACTGCACCGGTTCTCTATTTGTCCGCTCATTTAGCCAAAATACACGGTTTAGATTGGAATCCTAACATTGAATCGCAATTGGCTACGTCCAGCCAAGACAATACCGTTAAGTTCTTTGATATAAATAATCCAAAAAAAGCCGAATACGTTCTTAACACGAATGCACCCGTCTGGAGAGCCAGATTCACACCATTCGGAAACGGTTTAGTTACTGTAGTTGTGCCGCAGTTGCGAAGGGGTGAAAACAGTTTACTGCTTTGGAATACTGCTAACAGAGCGACTCCCGTGCATACTTTTGTTGGTCACAGAGATGTAGTTTTGGAATTCGAATGGCGTAAGCAGAAAGGTGGTGATATAGATTTCCAGCTAGTCACATGGTCCAAAGATCAGTCATTGCTCGTTTGGCGTATTGAACCATTTTTGCAGAAACTTTGCGGCCATGAACCCGATGAAAGTAAAGATCTTGATTCCGATGATCTTTTTGAATCCATTGAGATACCGAACAAGTTATCTCAAAAGTCTCAAGCTTTGCAGCAGGAATTTTCCTTGCTCAATTTGCAGATACCGAAGATGGATGTACTGAAAATGGATTTGGTAAAGAGATTTTGCACTGTATGCGCAAAAACTAATAATTTTTTAGTGCTATTACAAGTAAGTTTTCCTACTGCCTATCCTCATGGGGTGCCTCCAACTTTTCAAGTTTTACAAGGTAGTACTAATATATCTGCTATAGATGACACAAATGTCATGTTTTGGAGTTTCCAGATTCTTCAATCGACGATTCAACATCTGCAAAATTATTGCAAACTCTTACGCATATTGCCCAGCAACGAGTGCTGAAAAACAGAACTTGCCTTGAACCTTGCCTGCGACATATGGTCGCAACTTTGGAACAATTAGCGTCCGACTTGAACGACAAAAGGCGATACGACAGCCCTTACTTTGAACCGCCCAATTTATTTGGTGCCTACAACGAAGATGCATATATTCCCTTCCCGCGGACGTCCGGAGCTAAATTCTGCTCCGTCAGCACACTCGTATGTTTTGGACGTCCGACGGTATCCCGCCGCTTTGCCACGAAGATGGATTCTTCGACACCACGAGCTCTCTCAGCGCTAGGAAGCGTATTTTCATCAAAACGACCCTCCGACAAGATAACCATCTCTTCATTTTATTACCAAACGATAAGGAATCGCCCGAAACATGTTAATAAATCTCACAATCCATTTAAAGCTATGGTGGTGCTATACGACACTTCCGATTTGTTTTATATAAACAAACAATTGGCAGGAAGGTATATTTTAGATGGAGACGTAGGAACTCTTTGCAAATACAATGCGAACGAAGCTGCAAAAGTTGGAAGATGGGATCTCGTACAAGCGTGGACATTAGCTGAATTGGTTTCTGGGCCACAGCAGGCGGAAGAAGACATGAATTGCAATCCATTCGGAACACAACTAATGAAATCTCTGTAAGTGCTATAGTATATTTCCCAAAAATAATGTGAAATTTATAAACATTTATTTTCTAGAATTGAACATTACGCATCTCAATCCGATATACAGATGGCAGCTATGCTTTCGTGTGTATTTGGCAAAGAGCACGAACACACGAATAGAAAACAGTCTCTAAAGTCGCTGTTATCACCAGGAACAGTAAGTGTAAAACTTTAAATGTATATTGTAACGGGAAAATTTAGACAATACATAGGTATTAAGTCATAACCATTACATTTTCTTCTCTTTGTAGCAATTAATTTCCGGGAAGCGGTGGCTTAAGGTAACTAAGCTTTTATAACTTCCGGATGTTTGTTTCAAGTGGGCTTTATTGTTAATCACTTGCATGTTATGTTACTTTCGCTTGTATCTTATATACTTTCAGATTATCATCAGTCTGTCTTTGACTAGCTCAAATTGCATTTCGAATTTCTTTTTTCCATGAAACTAATGTTAATTATTTTCTGATTACAGGGAGGCTCTCCGTATCACACTATTCCTCCTGCCGACGTTGTTGCCGATGGATGGGTGTTTCCGTTGTTAAGAACGGCCAGATCCAATTCTTTAGATAATTTGCGAATAGAGGACAATTCGATCGTACCGTCGAAAGTAAATACCACCACATCTCTCTACGAATATTACAAGCAGGCATATGCTGAGATTTTGCATAGATGGGATTTACTGTACGAGCGAGTGGAAATATTAAAATATATGTGTGTTCCGGGTGAAATACACAAAGGGGTGGAGTTCTTGTCCGACTGCCAACACTGTTTGGAACCGTCCCGAAATTGTAGATGCGTAGCTTGTAAAAAACTTAGTTTGAACTGTGTAATTTGTCACATTTCGGTGAGAGGAAGTTCCAACTGTTGCCTTGTCTGTGGCCATGGTGGACACACCATACACATGCAACAATGGTTCTCATCCTACGAAATGTGTCCTTCCGGTTGTGGATGTCGTTGCTTAATTGAGACTGGGACTGTACTGAGTCCGTAGATAACTGTTTTTGATTACTTACTTTTTATTGAGATTATTTACAGGGTAATCATATTTATTTTTATTTATACAAAAAACATATTTATTCTGAATGAAACATGAAACTAATTAGTAATAGTATATATGAATAATATGGTCATCAATTTGACCAACTACAACTGAAATAAATGTGCACTTCAACTTGGAAGTACAAAACAAAAACATTTTTCGTATTTAAATTATAAATAAATTCCAAATTCAAGTAGCTAAATAAGTTTACTCTCTTTAAAAACTTCTCTGATTAAGTACCGCTGGGTTCGCCTTATTGCAACCAACAATAGATATTAATGGCATTCTACCTCTAACGCAAAGCACAACCAAACGTAATTCGTATCGTTCCAAAAGAAAATTCCATTTCAGTATCGTTTTTTCGTCCTCAGACATATTCAAAAAATCGGAAACCTATAATACATAAATTAATAATAAAACAAGATTTAATGAACTTCTGTATTGATTGAATAAACATTAAAAATATTGTTTACCTTGCATTTTAAAATCATTTCCGCCATTGTTCCAGTAAGTTTACAATTTAGCAATGATCCAGTATGGTCAGAAAGTTTAATTTTCAAATCAAAAACTACTTCGGTCGGTGCATCTTCACGAATGCAATTTACATTTTCACACTTATTAAGCAAATTCGAAACTCTACATTTGCATAATATACTAAAAAATAAATCTAAATGATAGTTTAAAGTATAAGAATTAAATATTACCATCTCGTGGTGACAATGGTAGATACTCCATCTAAATCCAAATGAGTAATTGCTGCATACACCAATGCTGTAAACTGTTCTTCTGGCTGAGAATGAAGACATACCTCATCGATCTTTGTGTGGATTTGTTGAATGTTCATCATATTTTGAATCGTACTTGCTAAGAAAGAAAACATATTTATGATTATACAACTCATTGATTTCATTGAACTTACGATCTAGATATGAACAAGACAACTTTTCTAAAATAGCCGATTGTGCTATAACTGCAGTCCTTGCATATTCCCTCAAATCTTGTGCCTCTTTACTTGTCGGATCTTCGGTGACAATGGTTTTGGAAGTGAATGTAGCTCTTGCTCGTTTTTGGTAATTATCAAAACTAATTCTCACATCAGTCATAAATAATATTGTATCTCGAGACTTCCAAAGCGATGCCCTTCCAAATAAAATTACATCAATCACATACGATATATTCATTAATACTATCGATTTACCTGTATATGAAATCGGAATCCCATATACTCAATCCAAAGCCAGTGGCGGTGTAATCAAATACAACTAAATTTCTCACGTAAGAATCTCCTGATTTGGTTTTCACATTTCTAGCTTCTCCAATTGAACTTATTGCTACCAAAATATCGACGCATTTTCCTAAAATTCCAAAATTTATTTAAATAATGTTAATTTTGCATGGAATACGTACCTTCCCAAACATTAACATTTGCTTTAATATCCGCCAATGCTACGTAATTAATAATAGGTTTTGTGGGTAATCGGATTATAGACTTCATAAATTCTGGATATCCATCCAAAAGAACAGTGAGCTTAGATGTACTTTCGTTAAATATCATTTTGAATGGAGATGTTACCATTGGTTGAAACTGTTCTCCGTAATCATCAATTTTTCGTATTTCAATTTTCGGATTAATAATTTGAACTAAAATAATAATACTTAATACATAATAGCAATCCTTCAGTAAATTCATAGCATTAAAAATATATCCGTAATCGTTATTCATTTTGTTTAAATTTCTATAAGATTTAGATTTATCATTTTACAATAACAATTAAACATGAGTTAAGTAAATAGAAATTCTATATTGTTGACATGTGTAATTTAAGCCAATAATGTTTTTGATTATTTTTTATTAAAAAGATAAACTCTAGTTTTAACTAAAAATAAAATTGAAAAGCTGGACAAAGTCCGTCCATTCTTTAGCAATATTGGTTCCCTTCTCTATTCTACTTTGGTAACTCGTAATGTATTGTTATGTTGTTAATAATAAGCGATGAACCATCGAAATAACTTGTTTCGTATGAGGTACTTTCTGGTATTATTCCTTATGTAACTATTATAAGTATCTCATATTAACATTGCAACTAGGTTTTATGGCAAACATGTCTTTAACGTTTAAGGCAAAAAATATGTTCGTTTATTGTAGTTTCTTGATAAGCTCAGTGATGAGAACGAACGTAGTGTCCAATTTTCCCATCAGTTGTGGTTGAGTCATCATAATATATATTTGCTGGAACTGCATAGATGACGTAGGTGATTGAGTATTATTGTAGCAATATGGCTTAGAATTAGGGAAAAGTCGCCTCTTTTAGTCACCATTTGGTATATCGGGGGATATCAGACTAAATTTTACACAGCCTGGCTATGGTCTTTGCCTCATACAATATTTGTATATATCTTTGTTAGTGTTGCTATGCCCCAATTCGTCCATTCCTCCTTTGTATTGTAAGAGAAATGCAAGTTTAGAAGGATATGTTTTTATCTACTGTGTGGGGCTGCACTTTAACCTGCCTATTACTGAATATCTTTAATTTTTGCGCTCTGAATGTTGGTTGTTTAAAAGATTTACTTGTTTTCATATCGATTACCGTATTCTTCGAGTTCTATGTTGAGTTGGCAAAATCCCGGACTTTTTACTTCTAGTTCTTTTTATTTCATCACTCGGTTTATTTGAATCCTCTTCTTCATTTGATACTTCATCCATTTTCTACTCTTATTGATGATTTGTGCTTTTCTCTGCGAGAACGTATGTTTGCTTTTAAAGCTACAATTTATTATATAGACGAATATAATTGTAATGTCTCCAAAATCACTCAGCGACATTTGATTCGACTCTAAGCGAATAATAAATATCAACTCTATTAAATACATGGGAACAATAACGTTTCTAAATGTAATAATAAATCAATAATGAATATTAATATATTTAATCAGTACTATTCAAGTATGCTATGCTGCAGCAGTTGTTAATACAGTTTAACCAATTACATCTAATCAGTAAACAAATTTATCGGAAACAAGCAGTTCAAAAACTCACCAACATCTCCAATTTGAAAGAGCTCACAAAAACCGCCAATAAACATTTCAGAACCCCAGCAAGTTACGTTGATGTAATCAGTGGGTGAATCCCTTATGGTAAAGTTAAAAACAGCTCTAGCATCTTCGGACTCATTCGATTTGGTAAACTTTTTCGGTTTCTGCTTGCATATTATGACTCCGATTAACATAATATTCTCCGCGTATGGGACTAGCTCTCTTATTTGTTTCTTTTGTACTCCAACAGAACAGGAACCTTCCATGATTACTACAATGCTATCAACAACAGATAGACTGACAATATGAATATTGAGCTTGTCTTTTCATTTGTTATCACGTAGTCACGGATAGCGTCCTCTTTCAACAAAAGCACGTTTGGCTTCGGCAATCTTCGGGACGTTGCTTAGCATTGAAAGAGGCGTTCCAAAATGGATTACAGAAACAAATTTTTGTTTCTTCAAAGCAGAAAAAAACATACAAACTACACTTTTGATATTTTTTATTAGTACGCTGTTAAATGTTATTACCGATACATCAAATAGACAGACAGCACAGTTTATTAATTTTACACATATATTATCCACTTTAAATACATTACAATTACACAAATAATTTAAAAATATATGTAACCACCAACAATTTGGAATGGCATAAAATTCTCAAAAAATTAGTTGGACACATAATTTGAACTACATTTATTTATATAAAATATAAAGAAAAAAAAACAAAATTAATTTAATTTCCTGGACAACCTTCCTTCGCCGCATATCCACAAACATATTCTATCCACAAGGTAAGAGAAGACGAAATCAGCAAACAACACTTGAAGTAAGATCATTTTGAACTGAAATTAACAAATTAAAACATTAGTCTTTACTACTACACAAATAATAGTGATTTAATAACTTACATCGTTGGGAAAATCTATGATCTCGAATTGAGCCGACAAGTCTGGCATGGCGCCAATTGTAAGTAGAAATACTATAGATGATGATCCCAAGATGCTATAGAACAAAGCTTTATTGGCAAACAAACTTTCCATGTACGGTTGTCCCTACATAAAATAAAATATATTATTTTGATTATTTTTTTAGAATATATATTAATGTACCCTATAATTAATTGCAAATGTAGCAATTTGCAGAGCCATGGAAATTATGTACACCGTACTATTTACAATGTTTGGCTCAAAAAATTCGTCTTCTTCTTCATCACTGGAAAATTTCAACTTGACGTCCGGACCTCTAAAAATAATAAATTAAAATTATGTCATTGAAATTTAAATTAATGCTGGTGTTCTTACGCTGGTGGAGCTCTTAGTTTGGCCTGCTGGACCAAAAATATCAAGCAAACAAAATGTACAGCAAACTGCAGAAGAACTGTTAGTATTGTGTACAAATTAAATATATTTGGCAATGGGCGTTGCTTTGACAATACTTCTAAAGGCTGAAATAAAATTAATTTATTACTTTTCATATTTTGTGCTATTAAATATTTACCTTTGATCTTGATATGAATAAGAAACAAGCTGCCAATAGAAGCCCTTGAAGAGTAGCTTGAGTATCTCTCAATCTAATATCGTCCACGTACAATACAGATTGTGTATAAGCAAGAATTAGAGCGTTCAACGCCAAGATCTTGAACATTTGCAATGTAGTTACTAAAGTACATCTACCCTGTTTAATAATATGACAAACTAAAAACAAAATATTCTATACATGATTATAAAAGGCATTGAAGAATTTGCTTACTGCAAAGAATTGAAGACAGTTTACTAGTAAAAGGAGAGGCGATGCTAGCATCGCCCAGTTTAACAATCTGAGCTTGGTCCTGTTCTTCCATTTCCTTGATGGCTTTCTGTAATTGGGTCAGTTGATCTCTACGATTGTTCCTGTTCATCCCAACTGTCGCAGACAGATCCTTAAGCTTTTTCTTTTCTTTCTTTTCGGGCATACGCTCCGGTGCGTTTGCCAAAATAGCAACACCCACGTCAGCGTGTTTAAGAGCTCCGACATCATTTGTACCGTCTCCACACATCAATGTGTTGAAGCCCAAATTCTTTAAGGTTACTACAACATACTCTTTCTGCTTTGGTGCGAATCTAGCAAATACTGTTATCTGAGGTAGCAATTTATTTAGGAATGCGTGTTCGGTGTCCCTTAAATAATTAAGAGCATCTCCTGTTATGCAGATATCGTACGAATTTAATTTGGGGGACATTAATTCCAGTTGCTCCGTTTGATCAATTGATTCCCACAACCATTCGCCATTTATTTGAGTCAAGATCACGGTGCTCGACTTCTGACTAAACTTCAATTCCTTTGCCACGTGGCAAGCGGTTAAAGGATTGTCTCCTGTTATCATAACAACGCGATGAGAAGCCCTTATGATTTCCTTAATAACGTTCTTTGAATCGGTCTTCAACGGACATGAGATTATAACGAATCCAGCAAACTTCAAGTCCTTTTCAATATCATCTCGCGTTAAATTACGTAAATCTTGAGAATTCACCGCACCCAATTCTCTTTGACCTAACGCGAGAACTCTGGCGCCACGCCTTGAAAGTTCCAGGTAAACCTCATCGTAATTATCGGGCAGTTCACTGTACATCGATTTCAAAGTTTCTGGTGCCCCCTTAACAGTAACCATGTACATTGTATCCATAGATCCTTGAATATTGTAACTTGCAATTACAGACATACGCTTGAGAGCGGAAGAGAAATGGAAACGATTAACGATTTTTAAATTGGGCGACTTTACTTTTTTCGGAACAACCAGATCACCTAAAATAATAATAATTTTATTACATAATGCCAAATAGTATTTGTAATATGTACCCTTAGTTAGGTTCCATTCAATAGCAGTTAATGTAGCCTTTTCCAATGGATCACCTACCAAACCATCATCCAACTGAGCTAGAGAATGGCAAGTAGCCATCACTTGTAATGATTCCAATGGAGCTTCAGTTATAGACGTAACTTTAGAATTTCCGTTAGCCATTGCCACGCCCTCAACAACTAAATTATCACTTGTCAATGTTCCAGTTTTATCGAAACAACAAATATCGATTTTGCCAGCAAATGGGATCCTGAACGGTTCCGTGCAATACACTCCAAACTTTGATAAAGCCAATAAACTTGTATTGACAGCAAGAGATAATTCAATAGGCAATTCAGGAGGAATTACAGACGTTAAAATCAAAGTGCATTCTAAGAATAGCCTGTATCTACTCCTTTCTGGATCTTCACAGCCCTTAATCCAAACGTATGCAGCGGCGGCAATAGCGAAGATTAGCAAGAATAAAATAAAACCAAATGTCTCCAAATTATTTGCCGTTACGCGTTTCACGCCGAAGAGTATGGTTCTTAATAATTTTCCTTGAGATGTATTGAAACCAGTTCTTAGAACGTAAGCAACACATCCATTGTCTTGTGCCCTTAAACCGGCGCTTCCTTTCGATGGTGCCGTGTTTTGTACTACCTTGGTTCCTCCATAAAGCACATGCAGTTTACCGTCCACGTCAAGATCAAGCTCTTTGTTTAAATCAAAATTTTCGATTGGCTCTTTCATCTGAGGCACAGATTCTCCAGTTAACATGCTTTCATCTACTATGCAAGGTCCCCTCAGTAATAAAACATCGCAAGGAACGAAGTTATCATTTTGAGACCTGGTTATGGAAATAATATCACCAGGAACCAATTCATCTGTGCTTATTTGTCGCCAACGTCTATTTCTATAGACCAGAATGCTGTATGGTTTATTACCCATTTTCCTAATTTCAGCCATGTTTCTGAGCTGCTGATGTACCAAGGTGCATTCAAACATCACCAACATAATTAGAGTAAATATTGAATAATACCAATATTTATCCATGCACCATAGGCACACGCAAAATACTTGGAAAACGAAAAATGGGGCTGTAGCTCTTTCTTTAAAAAGCTCCATAAATTCAGGAACAACCATATCCAAAAAGTTACGACCATACAATTCCTCTGCTTCTTTAACATCGCTATCTTCTTGGAATCCTTTCCAGCTCATATATTCAGAATACAATTTATGAGGTGCAAATTCAAAACCCCTAAATGTCTTTTTGTCTTCATTATAAATATATTTAGTCTTTTGGAATATGAACCATATTGTAGTTCCCTTTTCAGACTAGAATTGCAAAAACGAATACTTAACATATGTATGTAAAATATGAAAACCAAAATTACCTTGGAATGCTCAAGCTTCACTAACTCTGAATTACCATTATTGGCTGTTGGGATTACTTTGGCAACTGTGGCCTTTAGTGGATTTTGCTCCTATATGCACATGAATTAAATTCATTTGAAAAATATTAAATATTTCCAGCTTACCCGGTTGCATTTCATCCAACATGTGACATGCACAGACCAGCTGCAAGCAAGGCAACTCAAAATCTGTAAGAAAAATATCACCACCAGCCCCAAACAGCCACCCTCATAGAACTCCCAAAATCCATAAATTGCACACCATCCATAAATCCATGCAGCTACTAATATAATGAATGGTAACATATAGTAATGAAGTATTGGTTTTTTGAATGTGTACAGCCCGACCGATTGGATCAGGTCATCCAATTTCGGTGCCCCCATCTTTCCAGCTGTTCAATTGGATTTCTTCAACCGCGGGGCCCGACAAAACACCAACCCGGCTGCAGATTCCAAAATAAAACAACACGTATATGCAATATGTACAGAGACAAGTGACACTTCTGAACGATGTTGCCAATCGACAATTAACATACAAAAGAAAACCGTACTAAAAAATGTATAATCACGTGCATCTTTTAAAAATACACATTATTTAAACGAACCTAGTCAAAAAATGAGGTGAAATCTTACATAACAATGAAAAGTAAATACAAATTAATTATAGCAATATTTGGACTTGGAATAAATGGAAATATTTATTTTCACTAAAATATAAAAATAATTAAATTATTAATAATTATATAATATAATTCAGTTCATTAACAACAGTTTATTTTCATAAGTTTATATTATTGGTTTGTGTATACGTGGTTGCCTATAACAATAGATGACTTTTTAATTATAATTCAAATTCTAGTTAATACTGATAACAATAATTTATAAACAATGCAACGTATTGCTTTATTTTATCATTAAGATAATATAAATAATTAATGATTTATAATTTGCTAGGTGCAATGAACTTAATGATACTTGTATAATAAGAACATCTAATTAGAATGGGCGTGGCCAGTTTCATAATTGTTTTCAATAATAACAATTTTTAGTAGAAAATAAGTTTAATACAATAGCAAATAAATACAAAAAAATCCATAACTGCAAAATAACCACTGGAACATAATTTAAAGCAAAAATCATAATATAAATATTTTGAATAGCAGAAATAGTTAACAGAAAAGTTA
This sequence comes from Nicrophorus orbicollis, assembly GCA_018845635.1. Lineage (NCBI taxonomy): Eukaryota > Metazoa > Arthropoda > Insecta > Coleoptera > Silphidae > Nicrophorus > Nicrophorus orbicollis. Next base: position 406,039 of record JAFMTC010000628.1, on the reverse strand, counting down.
GAATCATTAAGTATGATTCTAATTGGAATTTTCTACTTAACTTTTTTTGCAATGCATTAATATACATTGTTTTATTATTTATTTATTTATAAATATAAAAAATACTAGTGCACAATACATTTACATGCAAAATATTAAATCAAATACTGGTATTATAGTCAATTGATAGACTATAATATACTAACAGAATAGTAAAATAAACATACATCAAAAAATTAAATTAAAGAATTAATTTACACTAATATCTGATTATTTTCTTTGACCAAACTAAAACAAATAGATTAACAATTTACATGAATAAATTACATTCTACAATCTAAATACAAGTATTTCCACCGCACTGCAATTAATAATGTTGTTTACGATTTGTTATCAGCTAGTTTAAATGAAGGATAAAGTTATATACATTTGTAGAAATAAAAGAAAAATATTGTTTAGATAAATACATTTTTGCCTAGGTCAGGTTGATTTACACGACCTTGCTTTATTTATTTCTCGTTGATATTGTTATTATTACGTTGTATATTTATTTGTTAAAATTTCACTTTTTTTATAATAATATTTTAATCATAATCTATGCATTTTCAATAGCTTCTTGCTGCTTGTGAAAAAACAAACGAGAATTCTAAGTTTATTGTTTATGTATTCAATTGTATGAATATATGTTTTTATATTCATAAAGAAAATAAATACGAATACAAATGATATCCGCCCATGTTATATAACTTACATTTTAACATTTCAATTTGATATTTAATTTTATGTGCATATCGATTGGTTTTATGGAAATGAAATGCGCAATTCTAACTAGGATTTCATATTTTTTTAAATATTTTATGTTTTACTGGTTTTCTTATCTTGGGTCATCGAAGTTGATATGCGTAGAAAATATGATGAATTGAACAAAATCGTACTATATACTATACTCATTTATTATGTTTACTTGGTTATATTTGATTAGCTGCAATAGAAACTCATTATTGGTATCTGATTAAAAATAAATATTGTAAATCGCTTATAAGAATTATTCGTATTGCACGCATGTAAAAAGGAACTTGGGTTCAAATGTACACATTGTTTATAAATACGCGTATTGTATTATTTACAAAATAACTTAGTTATTATATGTAATTGATAATTGTTACAAAATATTGTTGGGCGTTAAGAATATTTATGTGGGTAAAACTGTGTTTGGGTTTAGAGCGTGACATTAAAGGTGGCTTTGTTGTTGGTAGAATATTTTCGGCGATGGATGCGATGGTGGTAAGAAGAAAAAACGAGAGGAGCGAGCATGGAATGAAAAGAAATGGAAACGAAAATAAATAACGTCGAAAGGCTCCACAGTTCGACTCTTTGTTTTATTTACATTGATTCTTTTCTCTTTGTGCTCGTGCTTAGTTCTTGCTTCTCTTTGGTGGTGTTCCTTTCGTTTTAGCTGAAACGAAATGTGACTCCGCGACCCCAGCATGCTGCCTTTTAATATAGTCACCACGTCAGTCACGTTCCACTAATAACATATTGAATTATTAGAGACATTTATTGGGTCACTGCACACAACAAAGCCAAATATACACACGTGAACATACGCTCGAACACACGCAGGGAAAAGGTATCACTAACAGCACCGGGCTTACCATTCCGTATACTGCTCACGGTTATTTATATAACCATTATTATTGTTTCCGATTTTTTTTTAATAATGGCTCGAATTTACATTTTATGTCGAAACTGCATTTTCCTCCGTGCTGAATGTAAACAAACCATCACTGGTTTTTCTCTTGCGTGCTTTCTTTTTTTTGCTATTTCGTTTATTTTGCTAGTGATGCATTATTTTCTATACATATCATCACGTGTATATTTTAACTACATGGATGTTCATATTCAATATTATTTTATGATCTTTCATATGCTATGTACGCCCGCAGCTACTTTTTTACATAAGCAGATTTTAACAAAAGTGGACTAAAAGACCACAATATAATTGATTCAAATATTTAGTTTTTTAAAATTAACATACGCTTATATTTAACTGATTTAAGTAGGAAACAAAATTATAAACGAGACAAAATCATAATTTAATTCAATAGAAGTTAAAATGTAATTGCGAAAAACGATGAAGGAAAGGTTCACTATTTTAATGCGGTAAAAAGAAAAGAATTACTGGTTTCATTAACTTTCGCGTTTTAAACAACTGTTTACGATCTTGCCGGGAAAGATCAGAGTATTTCTCATATTTTTCAGTTGTAAAACTGAAAATGTTTTTGTAAAATTTTCGTTTTTGTGAATATAAATTACAGTATTAACACACCACTTCGCGTTAATACCATCAGATATTAATTATTTCTAAACGATTTTTAAAGTAAATACGTTAAAAGTATGGGAAGTCCGTTGCTACCTACGAAAAATCCATGTGAATATAGTACACTCCAGTATAATTTGCAACCATTTACTCCACCATATAAAAAAATACTTTTCAATCACACAAAATCAGAAGATAAAAAATGTCCATAGATTTATAGATATCCAAAGTAAAATGACAAAATTATTAAAAAATAGGTTATGTGTGATAAAACATGTTTATTTTTTAAATATTATGTAAATATTTTACTTTGGATATGAACATTAAATATAACTTCGAATTCTAAGAAAATGAATATAATTTAAAAATAATTTCAACCGATGTGAAAATGACTGAAATTAAATGTTAAAATAATAAAGTATAAGTAATTGTATTGTACTAAGTTTTGTATAATATTCTAAAAATCAACAAACATTTCTTTCATTGTTTACTGATTAAATAAACAAGTGTACTTATATAAAACCTATAGTCAGTAGCCCATAGCAACGAATAAGGAATTAATTTAATAATACAATTTGCATTTTATTACTTAGTTATGTATAACTGTTACAATATTTTCTATTAAATAATAATAATCTTTATAAAATACAAAAAGGGGACTAAAGGACTTTTTATTAAATTAAACACATTTAAATAAATTTGATAAAATAAATAGCTTTTACATTTCTGCTGCGCTTGTAAATTGATAGCCAAACCTGCCTAAATAAAAATAATAATTAGGGTTGTCTTATAACCTTACTGTTTTCGCGTTAATTGGGGTGATTTTTTTTGTGAATAACTCATTACGTAATGCTACAGGCAGGAAACATCGATACGTATCAAATTTCAGGATTATACGTCCAATTTAATTGAGTTTTATGTCTTAGATGTTAATATTAAGTACATATAAATTTGGTTACCTAATTCAGAAATAAATTATTGTTGTGTTAATTTCAATATAATTATTTTCATATTTCAATATGTAAATAAATATATATGATTATTCTAATAATAAATTGGTACTAATTACTAAGTAAAGTTGCAACAACTCTTTTTATTTATATATAATTATAAATTACATTTCGATTGTTGTAGATAAAAATAAAACTGAATGTATTCAGATGAGATTTGCATATTTCTATGGCGTTTTGAATGAATTGTTAATTAATTAGCAAAATGCGTCCGTAGGAATAAAAGCCATTACCTCTAATATGATTTGGCGTATTATGTAAATAATTGTATATGTTGTAGGAATGGAGCGAGTGCATTTTACCACATTCAGGCTGTTTGTTTCAGAGCAGACGGGAGGGATCCAGTGGGAGTGAGCGAGAGAGATATGGAGGCAAACAAATAAAAAATACCGAAACGAGGGGAAAATTGCCGGTAGCGATGTGCCCGATGGTGGATTGCAGGAAGGTATTGATCACCTGTGCAGGAATAGGGCGTGGCCGTACGTCGTTTAGGACTCCGCCTTTTGTACGCCATTTCTATGGCGATTCTCACTACTATTGGTCGGCGTCCCCAACGGTATCCTGCCGCATTTGCACTCCAAATAAAAGGCATAGGCCCTCAACTAGCTTGCAAATTGTTGCAGCAACGATCGATGCAAGCAATCCTCTTTCGATTTTCGTTCCTAATTACACCTATTTATTGGTATACTAACATTTACAATTATTAGACAATACTAAAACGTATTGTTATTATTTCAGTTATTTTTTAATAGTAGATTCTATAATTAATAGTATCTAGTTAACGAAGATACATAATTGAAATACAAATAAGAAAAAAAACATTGGATTTATTAATAAATATTATTTAATAAATTTGATTAGGCCATTTAACACCTGCAAATAATATTGACCGCAATATTTCCGGTTTAAATAAATATTATTCGCTAAATAATAAAAATGAATTAACAGCAACTGTCAAATTGCAAGAAATATTCACACTTTGTAATATACATTTCAAAGTATGTAAATTTCTATGAGTACAAGAAATAGTCGTTAATATAAAGCAACTGTGAACAAATACCACAGACAATAGTCCTTTGGACAAAATTTGTGTTGAATAACACCATTTATGACGGTCATCAAGATATTGTTTGTCAATGGGCAACGATTCAAAACAAGTGTCTGCAACGATGTGTGATTCGCTAAATGTCGGAATGGATAGATTGGAAATATCGTTGTACAAAGGCTCACTAAAAAATCTGTTGCAATAAATCTTATTATTATGTTAATTCGAACTAAATAAATATTTAATATTCACATGGTCGGAAAAACTGCAGTTTGTAGCTCTTTTTTGCAGACGTAGCAATTGTTTTTTTTGGTTTTTGTTCCAATATTATTGGAATATAAAAGCATATTTATTTTAAATATTACGTCTATGATCTGAATAATATTAGTTTGTTGTGTTTTATACTACATAATTGAAAACCTAATAAAAAGAGTAAACTTAATCAAACATTGCCCAATAATCAAATAGAAATACTGAAATGTCCAACAGTGACGTGACATACAAATTATTGTATTTAAAAAATCATTGCAACAACAATTATTCAAAAACTCAATATAATATAAGAAAAGAAATAAAAGGAATAAAATAACTATTCAAATTATCTAAAAAAAGAGAATATAAAAATAATAAATTATATAAAAATCAGAATGAAATAACGATTTGTTACATAATATAAGGTTAGAAAACTGCAGTTTACTGCAATATTTGCAATTACGTTAAGGGAAGGTAAGTAATTTTCCTTGTATTATTGATTAACAATCTTTTATCGGATAGCAACAATATGCGACGGTGTGTGCAATGATTACATTCGCTGTAAGTGTGCCGTGTTGTAATAATGCTTAGTTGGAAATTTTGCATATTACAGGCTAGTAGGTCGCTCCTGAATCAGCAACGTGTCGTTTGACTCATAATTATTTGAAAGCCATACAAAATACATATTTTTTTAGAAATATATTAATATTTGTGTTATAAAAATAAATTATGTTTAATGCAATTGATATGTTTACTTGCAATATAATATACATCTCATAACAACGTTTTGTCTAGTAGTAAATAAATATATTCTAAAATTATAAAAATGAAATTAATATATTATGGTCAAGCACTTTGCACTTTTCTGCAAATTTTTTTTTTTGTATTTCTATTATATGTATATTTAGTTTGTATTTCTATTTTCTTGTAGTTGCTGTGTGTAAATAAATAAATAATTATAAATAGCATTATTATTAATATATCTAAGAATTTTATTAGATAATTTGGTTTGTATAAAACGGAAATTTATGTAATATTTATAACTAGTAGTTTTCGTTCTTAATGTAATACCAATTCATAAAAAATTGCTTGCAAATGGTAATTAGAATGATAAACATGTTTGGTATTATTGCTGAAAGAATGTGCAATTGTTTTTAAAATGCGAAATTACCATTTCCTTCAGATTCGTATTTGTTTATAACCTATAAATGCAAATAATAACAATTAAGCGTAATAAAATAATTATAAACTATACATTAAAATGTGTTGTAAGTTTTATTAATATAATAATTTTAATACGTTATATTTCTTCAATTGGTATAATTAAATTTGATTTTAGATGATATTCCATTTTCTATAAATGTTTACTGTAATTTTCTTACATTTTTTAGGTCATTAAATATAAATAACACAATTGTGTTTATTTTGTTCGTTTCGAATTGCTAGAATATTTCAATTTTAAAGATGACTTGCAAAACTCCATTTTATTTATTATGTACGATTTCACCGAATTGAGAACGAATTTGTAAATAAGTAGTTTGTTATCTAAAAATAGGTAGGACTGTATTCCAAGCACCCAATACATTTTACTGAGTTTATGTCACAACTGCCTTTGCTAACTCCAGGTGTGTTTTCTAAGTGACGCTATAATCCAGATGCTCACCCATATTGTTTACATAAAATAAAAACAAAGTTTTATAAAATCAATAATATAAATGGAATAACATATTTTGTTCATAAATAATATAACTGCACAATACATTATAATTACTTGTGTTTCATTATATTAACAATTATTTTAACCTTTCAATACAAAATGTTAACAATTCATTGATAAATAATTATAACACTTCAATAGCCATTTGCAATAGGACATTTTTTTATTTTATTGTTATTATTAGTACATTTTATTTTTTGAATAAATCTACTACATTTGTCTTCCTCATATGTATATTTATTACAACAGTTTGTATCATAACAATAATAATAATAAAAAAATCTAAAAAAAACTGTTACAAAGCCATTGGCAGCAGGTTTTCTACACTTATTTTATTTAATTATTTATATTTCCTTTAAAATATGTATATTTTTACAATTAGTAAAATTATTATGTAAAAAGGGTGGAAAGCGTTTACTCAAGTAAAAAGTATTGATTTTCTCTCATGAATAATGTATTTTTTTGATACATTTTTGTTTTGCAACGATATTTTTAATCTATCCATTTCGGATATTCAGTAAATCACCTCGTCGTTGCCTATTGACAACTAAACCGTTAGAGACTATTTTTTTTAGAAATCAATGACCTTAGTCCAGAAGCTTTGAAAAATGCGCACAAAATCATGTGTTTTATCTAGAACTCAAAGCGAGACCTCAGAATGTAGACCGACGACTCTAACCATACGGCTACGACTAATATACAATTCATTAAACACATTTCATTTTCTTAAATAATGTTAGTTATTCTAGAAACGGTTAATAAGTATTACAAGTAATTATTATTAGTAGCTGATCTGCATCCAAATTTCATAATTTTTGTTTGGAATTTAGTTATAAAAAGAATAAAGTTATAAATTTTATACTCTCTGGGCAGAAAGACCTCGGCAGATGCTGAAATAAATGATGCAATGATTTTACTTTTGATTACTTTGCGAGTGTGTACCACTTGTACATTTTAACAAATTCGTAAAAATAATGTCTTTTATTGGGCAGAAAGAAAAATGTAACAGATCTATTTTGTTTCTTTATTATTATTGTATAGATATGTTTTGGTTTGTTTTATCTGTTTACATGACTGTTACAATAAATATAATAATTATTTTTGTTGTTTATAATAAATAAATATTAAAATGAAAATCTGATATTAGGCAATTAAAAAATACTTAAATAATTAAATGAATCGGTATTATTGTTTTTCCGCTGCGTACGTGAATTTTCATGAGCGCGTGCTGTGTGTATACATTTTTTTGATTGCACAAAATTGAAATGGAATTGTTTGTTTTTGCCAATAAATTTGATTTTAATAACATTTTGATTAAGTAAAGTGATATCAAATGTTTAATGATATCAATCGAGCGGGCAAATAAACAAATAAACAAAATTCCGGGCAAAAGCAAACACGCACTGAGAATGCGACGATACGTTGTTGTTGGTATATACCTTTGTACCTTAAAACAGAACCGCAACTGTAAAACAAATCTTCGCATTTGTTTTGACTTCGATTATAAATATTGTTAGGTGAGTTATGCGATTTCTTACGAATCCGACAACATCTGGTGGCTTTTTGTCTTTTTCCTCGTTCGCCCGAGTGGAGTGTCATCCTGTCGTCTCCTTCGTGTACTCGTTGTCCTTTGCGGATACGGCATCGACGATCGGGGCGTGTCCTGTTTGCCGATTTGGACGAGTGGGGATAATCCTGCAGCATTCAGCAGGAACGTCCCCGCTTTGGAGTAGCGACGGCATGAAGAATGACAGTAGTAGCATCGCGTCGTTCTCCCAACGCATGCAAATCCACGATCAACATACGAGAGTTCTTCTGGAGGAGAACGAGGAACTGTTGTAGTCCAGTGTTTCTCCTGAAATAACATCCCAGTGGTCTCTTCCTGTGTCCTCAACATTGTGATAATTCAGTGTGAATACCAGTTTTACGGTTGCTAGATTTTATTGGACGGAAGTACACGGGTCAAAATGAACGACTTACCGGAGGCGTTGAATTTTACTGGACGCTCAATTAGTGCCATAAACACTATAACGCCTATCTCTAATCATATCATGTCGTCTGCGGTAAGTTTACTACCTATTTTACTTTATTATCACCACTTCTTTACTCACCATTAATTTATGGTGGATTTTAACTTCGACATACTACATAGTTAAAATACAATAAACACTTTTACTGCAATGCAATGAAGCCGATCACAGAAAAATATGATTATTTTTATGAAGTTATTATTCCGAAATCATTATTTCTACATCTTCCTAAACTTATTTTTCATTGGAAAAGTATAAAATAAATTTTAATTCAATTAATCCATTTTTCATACACAATGAAATAGTATTTATGTTTTATACAACATTATTTAGAATATTTTTTTCCTATAAACTTAATATTTGAATTATAATATATTATAGGGCAGAAAGGCCTTTTATTGCCCTTTATAGCTATAGCGCTTTTTCTATTTATTTACTCATTTATTTTATTATATTTTATGCAATAAATTTGATTATTAATTATAAAAGTATAATTATAGTTCGAATCTGCAAACATAATCCGTTTATATATGATAAAATGTATCTTCTACACAAGTTATTCATATTTGATTTTTGTTGTTGTATTCCTTTATTCATATAATTTAAATATCTATACATTATTTAAAATGTATTATCATTTCTTCTTGTCTTGCGGTTTTTGTTAATATTAGTTTTAGTTGTGTATTTTTAAAAAGGAAAGCATAGTAAAATTTCTTCGACTTGCGTCGTTCAGCGTTGTATTCCCGACGGACTACCTAATGAAACTGTTTATTTTTCTCTGATACATTAGATTCCTATTAGAAAACATCGATCATTTAAATAATTTGATGGACGAATAATTTTCGACTAGAAATCATACAGTAGATATTCCTTACTCCTCCAAAAAGTGAACATCTGAAACATTTTTTTCATTGGACATAACACTTTTTTTAATCCTTTAATTCTAATTAGTGTTAAGAAAAAAACTGAAAAAAATATTCATACTAATTTCACATTTTGATAAAAATATAGCTATCTAGAAATTATTTTATTTATATTACATAATTTATTTAGTTAAATGAAGCTTTACAAATTATAATTGATTTGTTTCATCATTTGCGAACTTCACAAATCAACATTTATAATTATATTTAATTCTTTCACCTTTGCGTTACTCTGTAAATCTTAATGGCTAAATGCTAGATAACATTGGGTTAAATGTTTATTCGACGATAAGAATATCCTGATTTAAGATTTATGCAATTATTCAATGCGTTCTATTTAATAAGTACATTCAAATTATGATGTTACATTTATTTAACTTTTTAAAATTTGAGATTGTACTTATAAACTCAACAAATATTTTTTGTATATAGAAAAACTTGTTGAAATTTCAGTACTTATTTATTATTATATGTTTGTAATGCATGTTTTTATAAGAACCAATAATAATTGTAAATAAATATTGCGAAATGTTCTTTTAAAATTTAATTATCAACATATCATGATATATTTTATGTAGATTTTAAGTGTATTAAATTATTGTTAATAATTATGAATATATTGATTATTTTCTTGTTTTTGAAAATAAAAGATTGATACTCAATTTTGATATAAATTGATAAAAAAAGTATATAATTTTGTATATATTCATAATTTATATATTATTTTCTCTATTTTAAGATATATGTATATATAATTTATTCTTATTAAAGAAACTTATTAAATTATTGTTGAAAAAATCTTCGTCTTTGGATATTAAACACACGTACATACTGTACATTTCGACGTCACAAATGATTAAAGCGAAAGATTATTATAACATGGTATTTTCCGAAGTAAAGAGATACACAAACACAAAAAATCCAATGCAATTATAAAGTAAATATGTGTGCATATAATTACATATGCAATAAAATTCACAGGTGTTTAGGTCACATCATTTGAGCCTTACAACATATTTCTTGTAAAAATGCGCGTGACGTGTCGTTTGAAAACGATAATAAAAGCATTCCGGGAAGAAAAAAGTCGATGCAACGGAAAAAAATAGAAGGAAAAGAAAAGGCGAGTGGAATCCGATCGAGTTTCTTATGTCATTGCTCCACCTTCATAGGAGTAATCCGAAAAGAGAAATACACTGTGAGAAGATAAATATTTCTTTTTGATATTGTTAGTTTAAATAATGTTTTAATAATATTTTGTGTTCGATTGAAAAATATTTATCAAACCGAAGTGTGAATTATGTTTTCTTACAGTTTTCTTAAAAATAACAAATATTTTGCTCTAGATATTAATATTTAATATATAAAAAGTACTCCCATCGGGATGAAATTGTAATGGAATATTGCATAAAAAATTTACGCAATTTAATGCGACATATTCGCACATACTACTGGCACATTGGACTTTAGAAAATTATGTAACTCTGCGATAACGAAAAATCACGTTGCGAAATGATACTGAGGAGTTCTTCTTATGCGTGCGTGTGTATTTTATATATGCGTCATGCTAATAAATTCGTTTCGAACCTCATTATCAAAATGAGAATTAATAATGTGGGTTAGATATGGTCGGTTTTGGTGACTTCGGTGATGTATTCTTTATCGTTCCTGCGTTTCGCTTTTAGAGTATAGGCGCAAGCTGATAATATTCAGAATCGTCTAATATATATGATTTTTTTTCTCTCAGACTAAATAAAGTGATGATATAATATAATAACGTGGCGTAGATCGTCGTGTGCACTTTGTCCAAAGTCACGTTAAGTGAATCGAATTATTTATATCATTTGCCTAGTTCAACTTAAGAAATATAAAATATAATAAAACTTTTAATGAGTTTAAAATGTTTATTTCCAGGAATAATAAAGGTCTATTATTTGGAACAAATCATTTATCAATTTAAATTAAATTGAAATTTTAGAGATAAATTTAAACAAATAAATTAAAAACATAGTAATCAAAAATATATTTGGGTCAACGTAAATAAAAATATCAGTTTCCATTTTATAAACTCAATTATGTTTATTTTCTTGTCACAAAATTTGTCTACATAGTCCTGATATATATAATATAATTTATAAGATAGCAAATATATAAATTAAATCAAAATCCATAAATCTAAATAAACATAATTAAATACATATTCATAATTCTAAATAATTGAAAATATAATAACAATAAAGACTGCCCAAAGAGCTATCGACCTTACAATTGTGGTACTTAATACAAATAACAGATAAAATAAAAGAAAATACTGAAAGAAAGTACAAGAAAAAAAAATAGGCTCTGAGAAGGGGAAGGAACACAATTATAGTGACAATATGTACTGGTATAGGGTACGTGTGGTATACTTACATTTACCAATTGTTATTAGATTTCGAGGGATACAAAATTTGGAGAGAGAGGATATTGGAATCTTGAGATGAATGTATGGGAAAGGAAGAGGTATCTATCGAGGACTGGAACAATTTTGGTTTTAGAATAGAAGAGGTCATTTGGTGGGTTATGGAGCGGGTTGTTTGGATGGCAGATCGATTTATAGATGGATGTTTTACATTTAATGGATATTGCAGAACTACGAAATGTTAGGGATCGGAAGTGACGGGATCTTGTCTTAATTTTTGGATTTGAGTTCTTTTGAATAGGAGTTAAGGTTGAGTTTTGGATTCCTAGGTATTTTACGGAGGGAGACGGGTAGATAGGTTGATTACCAAAGGTAATATGTTGAGAGGATGAAGTATTACGGTGGTAGGGAACTAAAAGTTTAGTTTTGGAAGGATTTATTTTTAGACGCCATTTGTTGTACCAGGATAAGGATGTTGGGAGGAGGTTTTGGATAGGAGAAATTAAGTATGGGAAACTAAGGTAGTATCGTCGGCAAACTGGATAATATAAATGGTAGGATCGGGGCTATAGATATCGGAACAAAAGATGTTAAACAACAAATGGTACCAGGGGTGATCCTTGTGGAACACCTTGAAGCGGGACGAAGAAAGCGCGAATCGTGACTTGGAAGGTCCGATTTTCAAGAAAGTTCTTGACAACTTGAAGTTGATGAGGTTGCTCTCGAAATTTGGAAATTGGAGGTAAAAATAGTTAGGGAGAGAATAGTTTAAGCCTTGATTTATACAATAATCATTAAAAATTTATATACAATCTAATATTTGAATTGAATTTTATACATTAATGAATATATACTTTATACAGTTAAGTCAATTTTCTTCAATTGTTAACAGGGATATTAGTGTAAATTCTCTATAAATATGTTATGTGTTATGTAAAACCTCATTTTAGATTCCTTGAAACCAATTTTGAGGCTGAAAGATTACTATTTAAGAGTGATTGTAATTTTTTTTACACTATGAGTATGAAAGCTATGAGTCGCCTAAATGGAAATACACTATATTTTTTAAAATAAAAATCAATTAACCATATTACTTTATTATATTAAATACTAACTTTAATTTTCTACATGATTTCTACTAAATGTATTTATGCTAATAGGTGCATATTTGATCTTAATGTTGACCAATATACTAATTAATAATTTCTTTAAACCTTAACAATAGAAATACCATGCCAGTTAAAATGACTGCATTGAGAATTTCATTTTAATATTGCTATTTTATGTTACATTTCTACTTTTACTGAGATAACTAAAATAAATTTTGTGAAAATTATATTTATAACAGTCATTTTTTGCTTAAAGATGTGGAAGTTATGCTATAATCTGTTTTCCAAACCTAAACTCATTGATTAGATATTTTGATAAATGTATCACATTTTCTACAAAACTAATATATAATATTACTAATTGACAATATTTTAGAGATGAATAACAGAAGTCAACAAAATCAAATAAATTTGCCGTTCTCAAACTTATTGTTTGTATTATATAACAATTATAGTTCAATAATTTTATAAATGTAAAAATATTACATTATTAATTAGTCTATAAAGACCAGTCTTTTTGACAAGTTTCTTCTTGTAGAAATTTAATTGTAAAATTATTGATAGTTCTAGTGTTAATAATGGTTACATTTAAACTTATTATGATGTGTGTTAAGTATATTACAAAATATTTAAAAATGTAGAACATAATGTTTAGTAAAGTGTAGCTACATTTCCGCAATAAACTTAGTTTAATAATAGAACAACTGGGGAAGGGAATGAAAAAAAGAATACCCAGTAAATTCTATTATACTATTTGCATAGACGCATAATAACGACTAATGGTTTTATGAATGGAAACATAAAACATTTTAATGCTCCGTAGCATTTTATAATTAAATGGAATTGCACGCTGGAAGTGCGGCATTTGAATCCAGAGATTTATTAAGAGAAAAACCAAAAAGAAAACACAAAGTTTAGTGTTTTCTTTTCGAAAAAAAATTACATGTACTGCGAGGTGGACCGAGTACGATAATTTCATGGATGATGAACGAAAACGCTGAAAATTATCGAATTTTTTTCGAAACGAAGCAACAAATAAATAAATACATTTTAGCGGAACGCGGCAATTAAAAACGAGCAAATGAACTTTAGGAAAACGACTTTGCGTAATAATAATAACAATTTTATGATACCACCATTCGCTATCCTTTTCTATCTTTCTCTTTATGTCCCTCCGTTTTCTTCGTTTATTTTTAAATGGAAGCTGAAAATAACTGTTTTCGAAAGTAATTTGAATACTAGGAAAGCTTGCAAATTATTTGTTAATTACAACTTTATATAAAGGATTTTATCGTGCAATAAAACCGATTTCTTTTCGAATGGCAACTGCACGGCTTACTTTGTTGTTTTTCTTTCTTCTGCTTTTTTTTCCTTCTTTACTTGCTGCTTTGTGTTTATCATTAGGTGTTCTATTTGGAACAGGCCGATCGAGTTACAACTCTACGAAACGAAAAATAAATATTTACACAAATAGTCGTGTTTGTTTATTTTCGAATTGCCAATTAATCGGCATCAGGAATCGGATGGACGCATGCAATTCTATATACCGATACAACTTTGGTTGTAATCGTGACTCTTTTCCATTCGTCATTAAGTCCAAAAAATATTTCATTCTAATCAAATTTTGCGGCACGCATATTCCAATCTCGGTCTCAAAGTCCGCAGGATTTGTGTTATTAATCGTCATTCAGGATACTGCAACAATTTCTTGTTTTGATAACTCTTGGAATTCCAATTAAAGAAATTATCTTGTTTTAAGTAATTCTCTTCACTTTGATGATTAAGTTAAAAAATCAATTTAATTATTGGATTAACAATAATGTATGCCCTTTTGCAGCAATAGCAATAATATTTTTTTCTTTTCTATGTATTTCCATTATATTTAGTTTGTATTTTTTCTTTTTATTGTAATAAATTTTATTATTATTATTCAAAGAACAAATTACATTCGAAATCAGTACAAAAGGAGACTTATTTCATAATTTAAAAAAAAAATATATGTATTAAAGAAAATGTGTGTTTTTTTTGTAATTTTCAAACCGGACTATAGTGAATTTTTGGACGGATCGAAGCAACGTATATTTTTATGGTGAATCCGGAATAATCGAATATATACTATGCGAGGTATCTGAAATATGAAAATACAATTTTATTATTATACAAACTGTGCATAAAAACTCACATATAAACCTACTATTTTTTTATAATTAATCAAATATTTCTACTATTCTTGATTATCTAAATATTGTTTTCTAAATGTATATGAAAATCTCCAATTCTTGACAATCGGATGAAGAAGTAGTAGTTTAAAAATTACTTTTAAATTTTAATTTATCTCGACTCTCATTTTCCTATGTTCTGTTTTGGTACTGTTCTGATATTTCTTTTCCAGTTTTTGCTATTCTATTCATATATGGTTTCATTTTTCGTGTTCAGTATTTTCTAGAATAACTATATGATATTGTATTTTATTTAATACTTCCGCAAACAGAATACATTCAAACAAAAAAATGATGATTCAATCAAATTTGAATTTGAAACTTATTAATTATTTTATTTTGTATAATTATAAGTATAAACGTGTGAGATATGCTTACGACAATTGCGAATATTTGTACAAGTAGTTTACTATAAGATACTTAGCATGTAAACGAGATTTTATTAAAGTTCTAGTGAACTGGTTATTCATTGTGATTTCTATTCATTCATAAACAAAGAAAAGTAATATTTAGAGCAGCGATAAATTAATATGCGGAGAGATATTTGTGTTTACAAGCGAGTGTAATTAAATTGCATGCAAAAAAGGAAGGAAACGAAACGAATGCGAGTTCGTACATTATTCGTTTTCATAGTTAGTTATTTACACGCTGAGCGTATATTATGCACGGACGCATATATTCGGCTGCGAGAATCGTAAAGCAGGATGAAACTATGTTTTGCATTGCGTACGATGTGTTTTATAAATAGTCCAATAATATTATTCAAATTGCATCAACGGATCATCATATTTTACTTGCGACGTGCATCGCGCATTTACAAATATAACACGCGCGTTTCTAATTAGAAATCGCGCTTGCAGAAGAAATGACGCATTTTCCGCATTTCCCAATAAGATATTATTTTCCCAAAACTAAAATTTAAACGAATCTGCCCATCAAACAGATAATCTTTATTACGGTAATCGCAGATTTTATTGCATATTCACGCCGTCATTCATAATATTATTGTCTTGCTGCAAACAGTTTGTAAATCGCTTTTATCGAAACATGTGTAAAAAAAGGATGTGTTTGTTAATAATAATAATTTGTTTTGGGTTGCCGCAATTAATCCTGGAATTGGTTAATAAACAGCTCTGCAGCGCGACGTTAGAGGTTACATAAACAAGTATTATCAATTTGGATTCTCCATCGTTTCTTGGGAGTGTACCTAAAATGTAAATGTAATAATTCATATTTGTAGGATCACAACATAGGTCGTCATAATTAATAATTCATATTTGCAAATACAAAACAATCCTATAATCATTTTGTTTCAATATAAAATGATTTACTTATTTCTCGTTTTCAAAGAAATGCTTTGAAGAAAATTCTTTACATTAATTCAGTTACAAATTAAAGAAAACTTGCTTTAATTCTGTTATATCCATTATTAATATTTATTTATTTTAAATAGTGAATCAAATACGATTTGTTATTATTAATTATATTTATTTCGCAATATATCCCGTGGGAATGGTAAACTGGTATAGTTGCTTATATCCCTAAGAATGATTGTGATCTTTCTATCCCTTCTAGTTATCTAGTCCTATCACACTTGTCAAAGCCAAAATACTCACACTCCTTCACTTTTCCATTCTTCCGTATCAATTCTGATTCCGAGCGAGAATGTCCACTACTCTTACCTATCCCTTAACCTATCAGCTCGAGTGCCGTAACTAGAGCTCCTTATTCATTGATGTGTCCAAGGCGTTTGATTCTATCTAGCACCGAGGTCTCCTATTTTGACTTTCCCGTCTCACCCCCTATAACAAATTAGTCAAGAACCTCCTTTAGAATCGATCCCTCTAAGTTAAGATTCGCGATTCCTTTTCCAAATCCTTCGTCCCGCTCCAAGGTGTTCCACAAGGTTCACCCCTAGTCCTTTCTTGTTATTTTTTTTTACGATCTTTATAGCCCCAACTCCAATACTTTCGATCCCACCCTTTATATTATCCACTTCACCGACGATACTACCTTAATTTCCTCCAAATGACCTGTATTCCAAAACCAAAATTGTTCCAGTCCTCGATAGATACCTGTCCATTTTCCTTATTTTCATCTCAAAAGACTCAAATTTATCCTCTCTCCATATTTTGTATCCCTCGAATTTCATCAACCCCTCTTAAATATAAGTATCTTACACTATGTATAAGTATCGTACACTATGCAAGTATCTATTGACCCTATAATTATGTTCTTTCCCTTTTCCAGATGTTGTTTTTTTTCTCTGTAATTTAATTAATTTAGTTAATTGTGTATCATCATTCTTTTTATTATTCATGGGCGCTAAGACCAATGGTCGATAGCTCTTTGGCCAGCCTTTAGTTACATTT
>JAFMTC010000628.1:327263-338488 GCA_018845635.1 Nicrophorus orbicollis | reverse complement strand
CCAATTCCCGCACAATATCCCAGACCTATCCCCTCTGGGCGGGGGAAATGCCAGAAATATATCTATCTTTATATGGCCAAACGACACAGCAAAAATTGAACAATAAAAATCATCCAACAAATATTAATATTATTTTTTACTATAATTGGCTTGAATTTTCTAATACAATCAGTATAATATAATAATGATTTAGTAAAAAAAAAATAAAAAAGATATAACTAGTTTAGAAAGGCGAAAAGAATAATGGTCAAAAGCTTCCGATAATTATTATTATGTTTAAAGAATAGACATTGAACATAATATATTTAATTAATCTGTTAATTGTAATAAACCTACTTTATATAATATTAAACTGTAGAAATTAAATAAAATGTAGTTTTTAGAAGAAAGAAAGAATAATTTTAATTTATACTAAAGGAAAACATAATTTATTTCAAAACTTATCATATAGTTTCAGTAGCAATTAAATTTTACACGAATTTAAGTCAAAGATTTTTTCAATTTGCTATAAATTGTATTTGTTCAAATTGAAATTTGAATACAAACTCAAATTATATATACAGCATTATCAAATGAAGAAGAAACATGGACTAAACTCGTTTGATATTTGATTTAAAGTTGCGTTGATGTCTTCATTATTAGAAAAGTATAGAGCCTTCCAGATTTGGTGATATCTGTCGAAACCGAAATGATGTAACTTGCAAACTATGTTACGAGCATGCGTTTTATTATTTGGCAAACAAAATAAATTACATTCTTTTCAATAATTGGGAACCGTATAACTCTATAAATAACAAAACTAATCTATCAATATAAGGATTTCTGTTGTGCAAATATCACAATGATAATGGTACCATTAAACGTTCTTTAAAAATCAGTATACTTTGACCACCAGACAACGAAAAAGCCGAATTTTTGCTGATTCCAAAAACCACTATCACCTTAGAAAACGTTTTTCAATATTTTAATAGAAACAATAAAATAAAAATCTCACAATCTATTATTAAATTACTTATCCTATATAGTAATAGTGAATAAAACAAGCAAGAATGTCTTAAATTGACACCCGAAATGTGCATTCTAGACCAACTCTTATATTTTTAATAACTGTCATCTATTTGTATATTATTTCACTACTTCATATGAAAATCAATGTCACAATATACATAAATTATTTTTAAAAAAATATATAAATTCAGTTTTTTTTAAATAAATATTTTCCAAAAATTTTTTGGGATTGAATGGGGTAATCAATATTTAATAAGAAGGTACTCTGTTTATAGAAATTTAGTAAGTTTAATATGTACGGCAAACAATCCTGGTCTCTGTTTTTAAATAAGATAGTTAAAAACATATTTTTTTTGTGTTTAAAGTTATTGAAAAAAAATAAGTAAAGATTTGTACAAGAATTTGAGATATTCCTTAAAATATTATTATTTTCAATATTATATATTTTTTACGACTATAGTAGAGTTAATTGATTTAGATGAATTGAATAAAATGTTGTGATCAAGAATAAATGTGTATGTGTGCGAGAGTCTATACATCGGTAATAAAGTGAACCAACAGATCAGTTTAGGGCGCAAACAAAACAAAAACACAATATCAAACCGCAATAAATCAATTAGACGGCGATTAATAATCACGAGCAAATACAAGAATTGGAAAATTATTATATAGACCATTAATTCCCGGCCGCAAACACAATTCATTCGCCCCGTTTTCATGTTTCATTATGCATTGAATCGTGGAAGATAAAGTATTTTTATGCCCGATCCCGCAACGTAGCTTGTTGCCCTTCCTTCTCTTCCTTCAAGTGACTCCGGTTCACGCGATGCCACCATAAGCCAGCAACAACTAAAAAGCGAAAACAACGAGAGGAGAGTAGCAAAACAATAAATAAATTAGATTATATAAAGCGGCCGGTTTAATAGAAGCGACGTCTCATCTATTATTATAATTCGAACGTACTTCCGACGAACGCGATGCGACTTAATTTATTGGACCGACTAACTGTATCTGAAACTCCTCCACTTCGTGTCTTCTTTAAATATTAACCTGCAGTAATTGCCGCTCTGTCGGACCCAAACGACGGAGCGACGATGATACAATGAAGCTAATAGGAGAACACGGCATTTCTGTGAATGTACGTACATTATTTTTATTCTATTTTTTTTCATTCCAACAGATTTTATCGGGTTTAATAAGCAGAAGAGATGAATAGATTTGCTACCGTGGTTTCCGTTCAATCAAAAATCAATTATAAAACGAACGTATATAAACCAAAACATGAGCATTCAAAATCATTCGATTCAGTCGCAACCAAAACTCTAGTTACAATGCGTTACTTTGGTAAGTTTTTTTTAATTTAGTTTCTATAATATAAATACAATATATTTTCATAATAATATTAAATTAAAGGGCAGAAAGATCTATGGTCTATAGCCTAAAGAATTGGGATTTCTTTGATTTTTTTCTGTGTATTTACATTATTTTGATCTCAATTTTTTCATGTAGTCGTTGCTATAAATTTGATAATAATAATAATATTGGTTTAAATTTTAAAAAAACAGCTGTTACAACTGTTTAAAAAGGTTATTGATATACTTTCATTTTACCTTTAATATAACAGACTTATAAAATATAATTGGTAAAAACAAGAATATTTATTATGAAATACCATACGTAAAATTTACAAAAAATTGAACTTTAAAATTGTTTTTATTGATTATGTAAAATAATTTTACTTTTATTTTATTTTTTGTATCTTTTTGTTATTATATTAAGTTGTATTTAAATAATTGTAATTTATATCTATATTATTATTAATTCGTCTATTGCAGAAAGACTGCGATCAATACAAAGTGCTATACAGAGCAAATAATATTGTTTTTATATATTAATGTAATATAAGTTATTGACGAGTAATATTCTAAATATAAATAACAATAATCAAAGAAGTTGGCCAAAGGTCGATACCTTTGTCTTTCCGCCTATTTTCTTTATTATTTATTCGATAAATTTCATATTAGCTAAAAAATATTTTTATACAATTTAAATTTTATTTTATAATATTTATACTATTTTTGATTAAAAATTATATTGCAATATCATTTATATAAATAAATTAAAAATTTGATTGTGAAAACTAAGTTTTTTTTAATGCAGATTACAAGATACAGGACTTTTTACTATTATTTTTTATTTGAACGTTGCATGCATAATAAATCTCTTGTTAATTAAACATATATTAAATCAAAAGCTTGATTTATTTGTTTGTTACTAATAACATTTGAACAAGCTATATAAAAATATATATTGTATTTGAAGGAGTTTTGTAACATTTGCTATTTTTACAGAACTTTTGACAAATTGAGGATAATTGTGTAGTTGGAAATTCAGTGCGCTTTGAATTTCTTTGTTGCGTGAGTCACGTTTGCTTCGAAAAATATAATTAAAACGAGTTTCGTTTCATAAACACGGTTTTCGACGATTACTATGAACTTAATTATAATTTTATGCTTTCAGTTTATGTCCTGGTTATCGCCACTTTGGCTTCGGTGCAAGCCGAAGACAATAAAGTTAGCAAAGAAAAGCTTCGCGAGGCTGCAATGATCATAGTAAACGACTGCAAGGAAAAAGAGGGTGCATCCGATGAAGACATAGCCGCCCTCAAGGAGCACAAGTTACCCAAATCCGAAAAGGGTTTGTGTATGATCCAGTGCCTCTACAACACCGTTAAAATCATGAAAGATGGAAAGTTCAACAAAGTCGGAGCGATAGAATTCAGTTCTCAAGCTTTGAAAGGTGACGAGGTCAAGCTGACCAAAGTGAAGGAAGTCATGAATGACTGCGAGAAGGAAATTGGCGAAACGACTGGATGTCAAGTGGCGAAATTGATCACGGAATGCATAGCAAAACATGGAAAAGAGTTCGGCATAATCATTCCACACATGAAGAGCATGTAAATTATATAAGTTCAGATCAAGTTCGCACTGTAACTGTTACTTAATATACAAATAAAATCCTGATTGATGAATGTTGATAGAAGGAAAAAAAACTCTTTGTTATATATTTTTTTCTCTCTTGTTTTCTTCTTCAGACGACCCCAATTTCTTTCAGGAGCTAATGCATATTTAATTAATCCTCGCAATGCTGAAAATGATTTGGATGATTTTTGCGAGGCGCTAAGCCTCGATTTGTTTTTCCTTTGAAGCTCCTCCAGACAACGATTTTTTTTTATTTCTTCTCTGCGATTTATTAAGTACTGCTTCGTTTGAGTTTGCTCGCCGAGGCGTGCCACTTTTGGGGTTTGGGTTGGGTTGGCTGGTGTTACATAATTTGCACCGAACATCGCGATAATAACGTCGGTAATCCGGGCGTTGTTTCGTAGGGTGGTTGGGGGTGAAGGAGGAAGCCGCGACGTCGTGAATCAGCATTGTAATCCTGTGGGAAGCGACACCACCAGTTCCTTCTTCCATCTCACTCTCGGGGCTCTAATTGTTATCTTTAATCCCTATTATTGTCTCACTGCTGGCAAAATAGCATCACAGCCGTCATCGTACACAATGCTTTGCGTAATCTATTTTTCTCCATAAACTGTCATAAACGTCACCGGTAATGGTAAAATTCGTGCGTAACGCCGCTGAATTATATTCCGCGGGAGATTATCAAACAATTCAAATGTTATATTATACATTCTATACCGCATACGGTTTTATTCAACGCCCTATTTTCTCCTTTTACTTTTTCAGTTTACAAACACTACATAAAAAGTATGTTTATGTGATGGCATTACATATTTCACATATTTTAATACTCTATTTTTTTAATGCAGCTATATATATTTAAAGTATACAAAAAAAAAGTATTATGATTATAGAATTATAAAGATATGAGTTAAATTTATCCATAATTTTCTTTATACTATATATAAATTTATCTGTTTTCTTTTTACAGAAGTCTAGGTTATAATTCTCAATTCAATTTATTGAGTTAAATCTAATATAAAATAAGTACATTGGTAAATCCTATATTTTTTAAAAATAGATAATAACGTTTATTGCAAACAAAAACAAACTGAATACAATAAGTATGAAGAAATACAAAAATGAACTAAAATTCAATTGTTGCAAAAGGCTATAGATCATGGATTATTCTGCTATATTTTTTATTATAAGAAATTAATAATATAATATAATTTATTGGCCAGTTATAAAAACAAAATATAATTCTATATATATAACCAAACTTAATAATAATAAAAAGAAAAGGCTGGCCAAAGGGCTATCAACCATTGGTCTTTCAGTCAATATAAGAAATTATTTTCTATAACACTTTATTTTAAATTTTTAATGAAAATTTGTCATCCATGTAAGAATTTAAATTTTAATCTTAATAATAATAAGATATTTTATAACAGATATAGACAGTATCGTCAAAATTAACAATATATTGTTACACAATAATATTATAACAAAACCAAAAAAAAGCAATTGCTAGATTTGTCATAAGGGACTACTGACCGCAGTTTTTCGCCCACTTTTAAAAAATCTTAATTCTTAAGTATTATATTGAAAATATCTATAATAGCAGTAAATGTACACGACTAGTAATTTGAGAAGCAGAAACGTTACATATTTTTATATACAATATATCTTTTACATTTTAGTAGTATTTTTAAACTAGAAAGTTACAAACGAATGTAAAAATACAATATTTTTACTATCAGATGTTGAATATTAAAATAAATAGAAATTACTAGAAAAATCTGGGTCCTAGCCCTTTGGCCCAACGCGTCAATAAATATGTTTAATAATGGTAATTTATTATCGAAGAATATGAATTGCATTTCTAAAATCTATTGCTCTTCTCAATGGAAACCTCAGCTTTTCCCTTAAATTAATTTCAAAAGATTGCAATTTATCCTCTCTCTCTAAAAGTTTTGTATCCCTCAAAATCCACTAACCCTTCCTAAGTATCTCACACGTAACCTATACCTATTGTTCTTATAATTACGTTCTTTCCCTTTCCCAGATGCTGCTTCTTTTGTTTCTTTGTAATTTGCAGTATCTTTCAGGGCATTTTCAGTGCTTCTAAACTGATATCATTGATTCCTACTAAAAACGATCTTTAAGGGATTAGTTGTCGACGGTTTCAAACATGTATTTGCAACGATGTGTTGATTTGAAATATCAGAATGAATAGATTGTAAATATCGTTGCTAAAAGACACACACACACAAAATATTTAGAATATTATGTTATTTTGTTAGTGGGCAATAAATCATATTAAATTATTGTTAATTGAAAATTAATATTGCAATTTCTTTTTTTTTTTAACTTTTTTAAGTTGATCCAATTCAACAATTTTGTCTCAATTACAAATGTAATAAAGTCATTTTCATTAAGATCACATTACAAAACAATTATCTTTATAGCTAAATCTTTAACATAATTTTTGCATCAAGTTATTTTGGTATATGTTAAGATTAGATTAGGTTTTAATTGATTAGATAGTATCATTATTGCACTCTTGAGATATAAGATCGAAAGAATGTGTTGTCATTAAATCGTGTTAACGATTGCAAATAGAAAAATTGTTGAAAAACATTGTAACTAAACGAATATGAATAGCAAGAAATTGATTATTTTGTAGGAAGCACCTAATCTATACTTCGAATATAATTATTCATGTGTAAATATAAAAAAAACTATTAATAATTTGTATCATATTTATAAGAATACACTTACTGTTAGTAAGACTTTATTAATTACGTTTATTTATAATCGTAAATTCCAAAAGGAATAGTTATTTATTGTAAATGATCTTTTAGTAGATTCGAACTTTTTCAAATGTTATTTAAATAAATATATCTCCCAACTACGGCCAAAGGACTATAGACTGAGATTTTTCTGGTCTTTAAGATTTTTTTAATAATAAACATCTTTATTGGCCACAAATTTGCCCAAAAGGCTATCGACCGAGGCTTCCTGCCCAAAATAAAAATTAAATTATGTTTTATTTGTTTCTTTCTTTAAGTGACTGAAAATATTATTATTTCTTATAAAATATGTGAAGAAGTATAATTCTATTTTTTTAAAATATTTGATGCGAATAACAATCTAAATTGCATAGTATTTTATCCCTTTCAATTAAAAATAATGAAAGAGATTATAGCATAATATTATTATTTGCACGCATAATCGCTGCAATACCTTTAATTACGTGCTGTTATTAGTCCGTTGTTATTGGAATTCATATTCACTGTATGATCAAAACGACACAACACAATAAAAAAAACTATATGTGTGTACGTGAGTGTACATATATATTCTGGCGCGCAGAAAACTAATAAAAACGATAATTTCATTTGTCACACGGCCATATGTTCAAACAACTGTAAAATTACAACACACGCTATTTTTTTTTTATCCCAAACCCAAATCCACGGGGGACAACAACAATCAATTTTTTCGTGTAATCAATTAGTTCATATGCGTGATTAATATTTTCAAGATTTATTAATTCATACACGGATACATGTTTTAAGTTATTTATTCGTAAAAATAATTATACAAATATTACGTGATAATTTAGTAATGTATTAAAATAACTGAGAAATACCTATGGTCAATAGCCATTTGTTAGAGAGGATAGAGTTTTGTTTCATCATTTTTCTGTGACTGTTACTTTAAATTTATTTCAAATTGATATAATATAATACAATATAAAAAGAAGAGGCAAAATGCTATATAGACTATAGAACTTTCTGCTCAAATAATTTACGAATTATTTTTCTATATATATGTTTTTAAGCGTAGATTATCGTTGAGTTAGATCAATTTAAAATTGTCAATACATAATTATAACTAAAATTCAATATTGAAATATAATAATACTAATCATATTTTTTGCATTCGCAATACAAAGTTATAGAATTATATAATTGAAATTGAATTATATAAATTGGAAAAATCTATATTTGCTTTCAATAACAAACAAATAAGTTGTGTTAATTGGAAAAGTGCAATTCATTTAAAATTTGAATTGAAAAAGTTTCTTAATTAAAATTCTCTCAATTTTGTTGGAGCAACGGAAGAAATAAAGAGAAAAAAAAGCAAGTGCAAATAGTTGCGCGCTCGTTTTTTTCTCCTTGTGTGTCGTAGTTGGAATTGGAAAAAAATTGGATGTGTTCGGGTATGTCGCGCGGGGGGAAGAAGGCGCGGAGCACAAAACAATCCTGGATAAGCGGAAAAATGCGACTACAGCGCTTTGGAAAAGCTCTCCGATTTCCAGCGAGGGAAGTCCACAATTGCAGCCAATCAGATGCGCGCCTCGCATCCCCCACCTTTCCACGCCACGAATGATAATCAATCGACGATTTTCCTCGCATCAAGAATTTTCCGACGGAACGAAATTTGCAATATCCTTTTGCGTACAAACTAAAATGCGTATCGATGTTCGATTTTTAATTACAGTAAATTGTATTGGATATATTTATTTGCCGCTTTCTGAATTAAAAGAAAATTAATGGTTTTAGTCGATGTTATAAATATAATTTATATATTTGATGATGTTGTTGGTTTAAAACTGTCGAAAGCTTTGCTATTGGAATTGAAACTAGCGGAGAAGAAATTGGTGATGAATTAAATTTATGTCGGTATGTTTTGCGGCTGGGACCGCCCCTTTTGTTCGGAGGCCACGCCTCTTCATACAAATGTAGGAGGGTGTAAGGGCGATAATCGTTTACTCGGAGGCGGAGCTTATCTCAATAACAGACCGGGATATCGTCCCAAACACTTGCTGATGGAACAGTCGTCCTCCACACGAAGTTTCGTCTGGACGCGTCATCCCCTTTGGTACGGGAAAAAACAACAACATCCAGAACATCAGCAACTCATCAAAGACAATCCTAAATTATGTTGTATCGTTGAAAGTGCTAAACGTTATAGACAGTGCGCGTGCAAAAGAACAAGAACAATCCGATTCGAAGAGTCCAACCTCAGTGGTCAACGATGGCCATGGAACTCAGTTCGCACAATCCCATGCCTTTGGACTTTAGCAGTGGTGCGATCCGCGGAAACTCCGGAAGTCCGGTGAACCATCTTCAAGCAGATTCAGCACCTTCCAGTCCGCCGGGTAGCAGCGCGTTCCGAATTGTTACGCCGAAGGGAAGAGAAGGTAAAAAGAATCGAAATCATGGGATCAATCAAAAGAATCAAAAGTCATTTTACGACTCATTGTCGCTTTATCGACGGCAATAATTCCAATTTTTTGTAGTCATGTTCCATAAAGTACAGAGCGCGTTAATTCCATCCAAATCCCTTCAAACAATAAAACCGCATTCTCGAACGGGAAAAGCGGATAAATCGGATTATAATTTGAAATACATTCAATTTGGCGATAATACTTGTTTCAAATGTACTTAAAATAACATCACAATTAATCTACACTAAATACGCAAATAATTTATGGTCATCTTACATTTTAATGTATCCTTTTTACACAATTAATTATTTATATATATAAAAAGAACATGAATTTATGTTTTATAAAATTTGTATTTTTATCATAACCAAGTGTTAGAACTGCAATAAATTACATTACTAACATTACCATTTTTTTAAATGAATTCATTTTAATATATTTTTTGCTATTGTTTTCAGCTTATTTTACTAATATAATAATTATTACATAAATTGCACATGTCGAGATATTTCAACCTGTAAATATATAAAATATATATTTCCCAATTTAAATTTTTCAGAGAGAAATTAAAAAGTTCATTATTTTACATGTTTAACATTCAATTAGCATATTGTTGTAACATATATATTAACAACGTGATCGTAATTGTCACTTATCAATTGATACGAGAGAGAAAATTAGTGCATGACACGTTATTGATAACAGATTTTCGGCACCACAAAATCATGCTTTAAGCGGATTTTGATTGAAAGTACTCGAGGTAATGATCACTTTAGAAAAATTACATCCTCTGAAGTATGCTCTTTTCATTTGATTATTTATCTAAATCATTATAAATTGTAAGCAATTATATTAGTATTTGATAATGGTTTAAAATACCTCAAAACTGTTTTCCATAATGAAAGGTTCTATAAATCAATATAACTTGTACTGTTTCAAGTGTATTCATAAATATTAAAAAAAAACTTAAGTTGTTCTTAAAAACGTATTTAAATTTATTGCAAAATTGCATTTTTTTGTATAATTTCACAATACCAATACTTTAGTTAATAAATCGATTAATCAATACTCCATAGAAAACATGTGAAAACTCTTTGAACAACTATTTGTTATTTTGTTTTCGTTGTGGAAATAAAGTTAATATATTAGTATTGATTATTAACGCATGAAACAATTTTTAAACGACCTCAATATTGTATTAAAATATTCTGACTCTGACTGCTATGTAAATTTAAAAATGATAAATATAATTTTATTATTAATGTGAAAAATATAATGAATTCTAAAGTATTACAAAAACTTTATGGAATAATTATTCTTTGAACAACCAAACTTCAGACGTTAAATAATAATATTAATAATAGTCTTACTTATTTTGTTTTTTTTGCTTATTAAATATTGATTAAAAAATGTAAATTGTTAATAATTTTTATGATATTTATAAAGTCCTCGAGATATATTTAATTTTCAGATAATGTCTATTAATAATAATACCTATTCATAACGATAAAAATTTAAAAAAGTATGCCATCAATTATTGTTATTGCAACAGTGAACAAAATAATAAAATAATTATATAATTATAAGAAAAAGAAAACACAATTATTACCATTGCTGCAACCATAGGNNNNCAAGGGCTATGTGTTTATTTTTTCCTTATTTTATAATGAATAAAGTTGATGAATTGAAGTAAAATTGATGAATCTATAGTATCTATGATATTGCATTATTTTTGTATTCAATTGTGTAGTAGAAAGAAACTTTGAACAAATCAGATATTTCATTACTTAAACAATAAAGTAAATAATAAAAATATTACATAATTATAATTAATATTGAGAAAAATATTTTTCAATCTTATTTTTTTATTAAATCAAATTAATCGATGTGTATGAATTGATTGTTTGTGTAATGGAAAAACATAATTCAGTTGTACATTGCTTTTTATAATATAAAATTGAAAATCATATTGAAACTGATTAGACATAGCGTGTGAATGGTTTTAGGGGATTTAG
>JAFMTC010000628.1:243130-266463 GCA_018845635.1 Nicrophorus orbicollis | reverse complement strand
TATCATTGTTATCATTGTTATCATTGTTATCATTGTTATCATTGTTATCATTGTTATCATTGTTATCATTGTTATCATTGTTATCATTGTTGTTGTTATTATTATTATAAAAGATAGTTTTAATTTTGAAAGTTCATAAATTTAAGTCCTGACTAACAACCAAAGTCTTATATATTTATTGTTAATTTTTATAACGAGAATTTATATTATTTAATTTTAATATTATTAATAACATTTTTATTCGAAATCATTTTCTTCAAATCTCATTGATCCTAACAATTCATTAACAAAAAAAGAGACACATTATCATTTGCAATACGTAAAACTATAAACAAATAATTGTGATTTTCTTTGTAAATTATTTTAATAATGACAATTCATCTTATGTAATTTTTATAAATTACTGTTTCGTAATCTACATATCTCATTGATATTTTCAATAAGATTTGTAAATAATTAATTAACAAAAAAATATACACATTATGCTTTGTAAGTGAGAAAATTAGAAACAACTAATTGTGATCTTTAAAGGTTCAATAAACATAGTAACTTTTTTTTGTTTATGTAATTCTTATCATGTGAATTATTATATGGTTTCAAGGCATTAATACATTGAACAAGACTTATATTGAAATTCTTATTTAATTTGTTTTTAATCATGTTTTGTTAAAACATTTATATATATTTTATTTGCAATTGAAATAAAAATATTTAAATTAGTAAGTTTGTAATACCATTAAAAAATAAAGTGTATATAAACCAGCTTTTATTTAACTTACAAATTTTCGTTATCAAAAGGATCAATGAAACTTGATCACACACACACACACTTTTTTGTATTATATAATTGAATGAAGCGTAACGAACAAAAAAAAATGGTTCGAAGTATGTCCGTGCATGAAACGGGAGGATTAAGGGCTTTACCATCATCTCTTCCTATATATATTTTTTTCCTCTCAACTCTCATTCTTTATTTTCACTCCGACAATGCCACTGCTCTTTCTTTCGCTTCCCAAACGAAGCGAAAGCTTTCTTATGCAAAACTCTCCTCAGCGTTTATTTGAATACAAATGGGGAGGAGGCGCAACCCCTGCGACAGAACCGAACTTCTATTTCTGTGTTTGTTAAATGTGGCATTCTTTCACGCCCACGTAATAATCACGTTAATATTTGTCCAATAAATACAATTGCGGAACACATGTTAGGTTGCAGGAGGGCGCGTTTCCAAATGGATTCATGTGGTAATCCGGGCAATAAAACCGGACTGTTATAATGTTTGCATTCCTTTTACTAATGCAACGAATCTGAAATAGTATCAGAAATAATAAATTATCTAAATGTAATGTAATACACCCATACCTCGCTTATGGCCTAGATACGTTCCATGAAACTTGGCCGCAAAGCGAAAAGCCGTACAAGGAATCAATTATTCTAATACAAATTCAGTGGGATCGGTCTCAAATTTATTAAATATGTAACATGGTTGATCATTCAAAATGCATTTTATCTTTTTATTTCATTTAAATCAAAAATACATACATAACAAGTATATACATTTTTACATAAACTAATAACAGACTCCAAATACCAACAATAATCTACAAAAATGAAACAACTTCAGGTTATATAAAATATGTGTATGTATACTTATATATTTTTTTACCATTTCTTCGTTGTCTTCAGATTACAACGAAGAAATATTACTGTCGTCATCATTTTTCGCTGGTGAGGATGGGCCTGGCTTAAAAAAATGTCCAAAATTTTTTGTCTTGCCTTCTTGTCTATTTCGTTCTTCAGTGATTTATGACATCTAATGGCTGAGCTAATTGCTCGAGAAACTTTAGCGCTACGTTCGACGTCAGGATCGTTTTCAAGGATGATGTTTTTATCCTTGTTCGAAATAGGAAAAAGCTTTCGATAAAATGTTTGATGTTAGCTGTTTCGATACAACAGGCTCTGTCTCTTCATCAAATGCCGGTTTTGCTTGCACCTGAAAGAGTTCCTCATATGAAAGGGGTTCCCTATCAGCTTCAAGTAGATCAAGTACATCACATTTGTTCAAACCTTCAAAGCCGAGATCATGTGCTAAATCCAAAATATTTTGCCTAATTTCAGGAAGGAAATTAACTTTTGTATCAGTACTTTTCACACATTCTGGCTATACTTTTTTTCCAAACATGGTTCATTGTTGTTAATTTGAATTCCTTGGCAACATGTAGAAATATCGACATCGAAAATTTTTTTTTTTGTCATTATAGCGAAAAATTTAGGCCGTAAATCGAAATCGACATATCTGCATCCCATCCTCTCTGGTATCCCTCAGGGAAGCGTCTGTGGACCTCTACTATATGTTATATTCACGGGCGACCTTCCCAGTTCTCAGCAAGTTACTGTGGTCACGTTTGCTGATGACACTGCGGTCATTGCTTCACATCCGGACTCCACAGTGGCCCCTCAAAAACTTCAGAGAAGCTTGGATGACATTGCCTACTGGCTTAAGAGATGGAGAATTAGTGCCAATACAACGAAATCAGTCCATGTCACGTTTACGTTGCGTAGACAAACTTGCCCTCCTGTGACACTGAATGACTGTGCCCTGCCACAAGCAGACGATGCCAAATACCTTGGGATGCATCTCGACAGACTTCTCTTAGAAGAAGCACATTCGAACAAAGAGGAAGCAGCTGGGCCTGGCAGTAAAAAGGTTGCATTGGTTGATGGGCAGATATACGTCTACCTCTGTTGACAATAAACTGCTTATCTATAAAGCCATCATAAAACCTATATGGACCTATGGAATCCAACTTTGGGGATCCGCCTGTAATACCACTATTGACATAATACAGAGGTTTCAATCGAAAACGCTAAGATCCATAACCAATGCACCATGGTTCTCAACAAATGATTACATCCACCAGTACATGAAAGTTGGAAATGTCAGGGAAGAGATAGAAAAGTTCAGAATTAACTATCAACATCAGCTGGACGACCATCCAAATCAACACGCTGCCGACCTTGCAAACACAGATTCCCACAGACGAAGATTGAAGCTATTTAAGCCACTGGATCTTCCTGGTCGCTTTGCTAACTTGTAAATAGATATATTCAATTCAATATAAACCCATACCTCGCTATACGTGTGCATACGATGATTTTTTTGTTAGTCTTTTACAATAATTTTCATTTTAGTTGTTAGTGGAGTTTGATCGTTGGGTCAATCTCCAATATTTATATTTTTCTTTAGTTTTATTTTCTTTGGAGCTTATTATCTATTTTCTATTATATTTTGTAGATAGATTGCTTGTAAATAAATTTAAAAAAAACGAAATCGTGGCTTAATTGAAGAGGGCCGTTAAAGGGAAATTCCGTATAAAGAGTGGCCGTATAACGAGGTATGGGTTATAATTAATTCCGACTGGTGGATGCGCCAGGTACGAGCTTTTGTTGTTATTATAAATTATATTTAATTTAATCTTAGTTTCTATTCTTTCAATAACTTCATATTTTTGATAGTAATTATCAAATATAAAATAATACCTCAGGTTTCAGTTGAATTAGTCCAATTTGAAAATCTCAGAACAAATTAAATTTTAATTGAACAAAACACAAATATTTTCACAAATTCAAGATATTTTATAGATAAATTATTTATTTTTACAGTCAAGTCTTTTTATGTACAAACGTCCGTTTCAACAGCTCTAAAACAGAACAATGCTGAATTCTAACAAGAAACAAAAACGAAGCAGAAAAAAATAGAATAGCGAGAAATTATTAATATTCAAACAAAAAATTAAAGACAAACAAAGAATTCAATATAAACCCATACCTCGCTATACGTAATTTCGCTATAACGGCCCTCTTTAATTAAGTCACATTTTCGATTTACGTCCTAAAATGTTTTCCTATAACGGCAAAAGATACTTTTCTCATGTAGATATATCTGCGCAAGCGCAATAATTTATTCCTTATACGGCTTTTCGCTTTGCGGCCAGGTTTCGTGGAACGTATCTAGGCCGTAAAGCGAGGTATGGGTGTATAAGTATTAATACATTTGCAAATTTAAGTTTGTTGCAATTTATAAGAAGGCCTTAATTATAGAATAGAAGTTATATTTTTACATTAGCAATATAACTTCAAGTTAATGGAATTACTACGAGACAGGGAAATAGGAAAGAAATCCTAATAAGAAATTCATATACAAATACTTATTTATTACTATTTATTTGTTAATTTTGTATTAAATATTGCTACTTCCTTCTTGGAAAAACCGTTTTTGATTTAGACTTCTATTTATGTCTTCTGAATTAAACTCAAGGAAAGAATGATCAGAACCATCTAACGGAGTTAACATAAAATAAATTATAGATATCATTAGGTTTCTTTATAACTCTTCTAAAAAGTAAATTTTAACAGTTAAATCGAATCTAATCAAAAGTATTATACTCAAAATATTACTTATAAACTATATATATTTATTATACATTTAAGGATTTAAGGTAACTCTCATTATTAATTTTGGTTAAAATGAAAATTAATAATAATAATAATATTTATTGTAACATTAATTTAAAAAAATGAAGAAAAATGAATACAAAGAAAAATAATATACATTCCATTACTACAAAAGTCTATCGACCATAGGTTTTTCTGCATTGGTTCAATTGTTAAAGAAATGTAACAAAAAATAGTAACGTAAATTAATAGCTGTTAAGACCTATGGTCAATAGACTTTTTCAATAGTTATAAATAATTATAATTATAATTAGTTTTTGTTTATTTTTTATGTAATTATTGCAATGAATTATTGTTATTTTTATAAATAATAACTGTTATATAATATTGATATTGTATACTTTATAAAATAACAAATTACATAAAATCGAATTGATATTTAATGATGTATTAACTAATATGTAAATGTTGGAAAAGTTGCATATGTCTCGTTTATATCAAATTTGGGTTGCCTACGTTTCACCATCTGTCACATTATACTTGCTGATATTGCATTCAAGTAGTGTAATTTACTTGAATAAATTAAATTGTTATTAATAATAACGTATTCGATTGTATCAATACAAGGTATGTAATTTATTATAATAATAGTTAAAATGTTTATATTAACAATGGATGATTAACAGTAATGAGAGTCGATTAGCTTACGTTAAAAGTAACAGCATGTTAAATGTCTATTAGGAGTTTTTTCTGCTAATAAATCTACAGGTTTTGAATGTTTATAAAACCATTAATAATGAATGATTTCATCGCGCAAAAGAAATTACTACATGAATAATTACATAAGTATATTTTGTTAACTAATATAAAGGATTTACCATAGAAAGGTTTTTAATTCATATGTAATGTCTACAATACTTAAAACTATCATTAATAATAAGATTATGTTTATAGTATTAATATTTATAAATTAATTTGCAAAAATAACAGCTTGTTAAATATCTTATATTTATTATGTTTTTGCGAAGAAATCCACAGATTTTGAACTAAAATAAAATAATTAATGAAATAATATTAGAGTTTTTCTTTTTCAAACACTTGAAAAAGATATTTCAATAACTTTTTTGAAGTAAATTACTAATTGTTATGATCTTTATAACAAATTGCTTCTATTATATTAGTCTTTACATTTGTTTCAATGCTTTCAATGCCAAATTTAAATATAAATAAGTTATACTAAAAATAGTAAAAAAATGTTCAGTTACTTTTTTTTTATTTAAAAAACCTATATTTATAATGTGACTTTCAAATAATATAGTTTAAATCTTGTATTGCTGATTTTATTTTATTTGACAATATTTATATGCAATTATATTACCAAATTAATTTGAATCCAATTAGTTTGATTTTGCTGTTGATTTACTGTGGACTGATTTATTATATCATATTTACACAATCATAATTATAAATTAGAGTTGATGTTCTATATAATAATAGTTCACATGAAAATATTGAATCTTCAGAAAAATAATCAATTGGGTAGAATGACCTAGGTACGGCATTTCGGCCCTCTTCAATTAAGGCACGTTTTCGAATTACGGCCTAAAATGTTTCGCTATAACGGCAAGACATATTTTTTCCATGTCGATATATCTACATGTTGCCAAGCTTGCGCAAGCGCAATAATTGATTCCTTATACGGCTTTTCGCTTTGCCAAGTTTCGTGGAACGTATCTAGGCCGTAAAGCGAGGTATGGGTGTATTATTATATAGTTTTAGTATTTAATTTTACAAATTTATTTATCTAATGTATATTTTATCTGTTACTTAATTTGTAGTTTAAATAATGTTAATGTTAAGTATATGTAGATTTCATACTAAGCCAATGAGACATGTATCCAGGGACAATTTTTTCTTATAGTTTCTTTATAACATTATATTTTTGAAGACCACCAAATGTAATTTGCCCCAACTATTCTTAATCCACGTAATAATAGTTAGATACATGAATTTTAACCTTAGGTTATTTATATAACTTTATTAGTTGTTTATTTTGGAATTTTTATACTGCATTTACACAATATTTATTATTCCAAAATTGAATATAATCTGTAATTTCGAATCTTCCTTTAAATCAAAGAAAGGAAAAAAATAGTCCTATCATTTATTATCAATATGTAGAGATTATATAAGTTATAATTACGTTTTCAATATCAACAATAATATTTTTGCGTAAAACACTTTTCATGTGATTCTAATATGATTGAATGTACATATTTATAAACGTTATCAGTAACGATTTTCATTAACTAAAAAAACTATAATTTGTTATTCAATGTAATTAGTTATAGATGAAGATTTACGATCACTATGAACAACCATAAAAAAACAATCTCATTTGTCATACCAATACCAAAATTACATAAAATAATAATTTAATTTCAATAAAAGGAAATTACAGTAAAACCTCGTATAGTGCGGCTAATTTTTTCCAACCGGACAAATCGAGGACTTCTTTTCCCTTTTAGCCTTGTCTCTTCCCCTCCCTGACCTTTAAAAACCTATATAAGTATCTTAAACTGAGACTTGATTTTATAAAGCTAAATATCCGAGCAGAATAATATTTTTCTGCATTATTATTTTCTAATATATTTTCATTTTGTTTAATTCAAATTTGGTTTTGAAGTGTTAAAACTGTACTACAATCAATCTACATTGATTGAAACCGCACTATTCGAGGTATTGCTGTTTATTTAGATTCTATTTATATTAGTTATTAGTACTTTAAATCCAGTGTCGTAATAAGGTTGTTGTAGGCCTTCGGCAGATGATAACTATTTGAAAAATGCGGACAATTGAGTTAAATTAAATCAAACAGAACTTTACTTCTATACAAAGATGTTTGATCCTGAAAATTTGGAATGACAAACTTTCTAAGAACCTCACAATCAATTAGTTCTCTTAGCTACTTAGAAATAAAAATATTGTTTCGTGGGCCGTCAAATACACCAATACCTCGCTTTACGGCCTTGATACGATCCACGAAAGTTGGTCGCAAAGCGAAAAACCGAATTAGGAATCAATTATTGCGCTTGCGCAGCTTAGGCCGTAAATTGAAAACGTGCCTTAATTAAAGAGGGCCGTTATAGCGAAATGCCGTAGAAAGAGCGGCCGTATAGCGAGGTATGGGTGTTTTCTCTGATGTCAATTTTCGTAGGACCTCGATTTTTTAAAAATCATCGTGGGCCCAAATCGCTATCATTACTGTATCCAAGTAAATAAACCACGTGGACCTTTTGAATGCACTCACTTTGAATCAATGATGACAGTGGGAATACTCCAACAATTACGTACAATTTAACATATTTCATTGCAAACGCTCTCGAATAATTCCTTATAAACTTTTTAGAGAATATTAAACAATTTATAAGTATAATTTCTAATAAATATTAACCGAGCTATGGCCACGATTATTCGAGGAAAATCAATTAAGCAAACGTTAATTAAGAACGTCCGCATTGCACGCGACGTTTATTAACCGATAATTGCGGTATTTCGTGATAATAACGGGTTCGAAATAAAATCGAAAACCTCCCCAGTCTTTTGTAATATTCACACTGTAATTGTTATGGCGATGTCTCTACATTCCCATCACATTAAGTGCACGCAATGTGAATAATTC
Organism: Nicrophorus orbicollis; assembly: GCA_018845635.1. Classification (NCBI taxonomy): domain Eukaryota; kingdom Metazoa; phylum Arthropoda; class Insecta; order Coleoptera; family Silphidae; genus Nicrophorus; species Nicrophorus orbicollis. Next base: position 258,329 of record JAFMTC010000628.1, on the reverse strand, counting down.
TTGCATATGAAAGTACATGAAATAAAACAACGAATTCTTGAAATTATGTTGAAAAAGCTGTTAACTTTATTGCTTGAATGTAAGATTATTGCCTATGACGAAACTTGTTGCGTTTTTTCCGGATCGTTTTCGTGATTTCATTTTATTTTATCTAAGATGATGTTCGGAATTTGATGTTTACAGAGCGAAATCTACTAACGCTAATTGCCGGACAAATTGCATAATATTTCGTTATCCGCGCGATTTGTTGTACTTTTTTTGTGTGTAATAATATTATTATTATTAGAACATAATGCAAAGTCACAAATGAGTAGAGATATACACTAAAAGAGTGAGAGTGAGTTTCCTGTCGCATTCCCCATTTCCATGTACCGGCATACAGCCTTGATGATCTATTAGTCATTTCGCACGTAACATTGCTGCTGGTGAGAGAACCTGCAAGTCACAACATACGATTTGTTGTAATCAATATTTGCTATTAGTGTTCGAAATGGATTGAATCGCTTCCAGTTCAATTCATTATTCATTCGATAATAGCGTAGGACTCTGACGCCTTACTTTTTCATCCAATCCAAATACATGAACCCATTTCTAATAAAGGAGAAACGAATCGATTGATTAACATTTGTAATGAACAAAATATTTCAATTAATTGTTAAAATTTAAAAAAGTAGTTAATATTAAAGAAATAATGTTTAATTAGTTAAATAAATATTTGTTAATTACATTAGGAAGCTGCAAAAACAAAGTCTCCGTTTTGGATACGTAAAAACATGCCGAAACTGAGACCTTGAGGTCTGTGACTCGTTTATTGCAACCGAGATTACTATTGTTCTCAGCATTAAAAACCTCGTCCACGTTCTTACATTCTTTTTTTGTATTCTTCAATTTGATGCAAATAATAACATATTTTCCGTTTCTGGTATTCTCCTATGCAATTTAATAGAAGTTTCGATATAAGTCAAAATAATAATCGAATTCCTGCTGGATGGAATATCTGAATAAGTGTGGAATACGTTGAGGAATTTGCTGGGTGTGCTGGTTGCTCAGATCCCTGGAGATATGCGATTATGAGAAAATATATTGCTTACGAATATAGTGAAAGTTAAGCAATTTATGTTGTGGATATTATTTGGATGGATGACCGATTTGCATTGTCTACTATTAACAAGTTATAAGTTAATTACAATAATTATTAACTCGATATTTAATGCATTTTGAAATGCTAATTAACTATATACTTATTGGTTTCATTTAAGACTTTCTACATCTGTTATTATATAAATTACTGTTACATATATGTGCTTTGCGATTTTTAGTAAAATATTAGATAATGTTAAGCAATGATTGTTATAATAATTTGGAATCGTGATCTATTTGCATTGATAACCATTAATAAGTTTGAACACACCATTTAATTATAATTGTTTCATTCGTAAAAGTACTAATTAAATCCAGTTTTGTCTAATTTTCTTAATATCTAAATTATTCTAAATTAACTCATTATCTAATCCAGGTAGAAAGATTCCTTATTTATGGGTTGCAAATTAAAATCGTACACTAGTTAAACTATTTTTATCTAGTAGGCTAATGCACACGATGCGTTTTGGGGCCCACAGACATTATGGGGACCACGGACAAAATGTTTAATTAGAATTCAGGAATCAAAATTTTGTCAAATTCACTTGGTTAACTTAGGCACCTTAATGTGGTAATGGTTAGTCTTTTTACTGCTGAATATTTTCTTTAAAGTTTATACACTTGTTACATATGAAAGAGGTATGCGTTTATGAAATGTATTTAAGATAGTTAAGCAATTGATGTTATGTATATTATTTTAATGGATGACCGATTTTTATTGTAAACCATTAACATAATGTAATAAAAATAGTTGTTTTATACTTGAATCATGAAGCTCATTGGAGCCTGATTGACGTTTCGGAGCCCTTGAGATGTTTTGGGGCCTACAAAATAATAGTTGAATTAAAATTCAATAATACACAATTTAATCAAGTCTACTTAACTAGTGGTTAGGTCCCACGGTAACCTAAATGTGGTCCCCGGATAACCTAAATGTGGTTACATGGTAACCTAAATATGGTCCCACGGTAATCCAAATGTGGTCCCACGGTAACCTAAATGTGGCCCTCGTTAGTCTTTTTGCTGCTGAATACTTTCATTAATGTTCATATACTTGTTCCACATAATATAGGCATGCGTTTATAAAAAAAAAAAAGAAGAAAGTTAAATAATTGTTGTAAAGTATATTATTTTAATGGATGACCGATTTACATTATCAACCATTAACATAATACAATAAAAATTATTGTTTTATACTTGAATGATAAATGAATAGAGAACTCTCGTAATATTAATTGAGAAATTATCTTTGACTGAAAACAGGAATTCAATTTTCAATTCGCATTGTAATCATTAATTCACTCAAACAATGAATAGATTACGCAATCCGGAATTTATTCCGTACATTTGCATTGCATTTTGTACGTGTAATGGCGTTCAATTAAGTTTTCGCACGGATTTCATTCATTTCAATTGCAAATATCTGTAGTTTCTTACGTGCAATCTAATAGTCAGTTTTTGTTTGTGAATTTGTCAAATGCAATACATTTCAATTGTTCAATTAACTTAATACGTGAGTCATTTATTTTATTTATGTTATTGATAACTTGTCAAATGCAAAACATGCTTTGTTTTAATTGCTTTAATTAATTATTTTAAACATTATTAAAGATTAAGTACTTAATTAGGCACTTAAGTATCAAATGTTTGGTGTATTTTTAGCAATTGCGTTGATGTTGATGAAAACAAACAAATAATATGCAAGTAATATGTAATGTTCTAGAACTATTATATACTTTACTCGGCTATCAGTGCACTAGAAATGATAAGAGCTTATGTTAGATAATAAGTAGAAAGGAATCGTATGTTGTGACAAGGTTTATTAATTGTAAATCGAAACTTCGAGTGCGAAAAAATAATACTATCAGGGCCGCATTAAGGTCCTAAGCATTTCTTCAAGCATCTCTTAGTAAACTAAACAACAAAATATGTATTCTTGAATCATAATTATAATATATTTTTCATGGATCTAAAATAAAATTATAGTATGTAAACTTCCTTTTAAAAATACAATCCATTCAGGGGCGTATTAAGGTTGTGTGCGCTAGGCATCAGTTAAATAGATGATGGATGGTAGAAGGGCGTTTCATTTATTTAACAAAGAAATAATTTTCTTTAATTCCAATTAAAATATTTTTTTCGAGGGCCCCAAAATTTCTTGTGGGTCCCAACAATCCTCGTGGGTTTTAGGTACCAAAGCTTTTAGGCACCTAATATTGTCCTACTGAAGGCACTGTACCAAATTTAATGGTCCTGTTAACTTACGTTAACCTTAAATTAAATTTAATAAACCGAATTTTAGCTATCACTAAATCAATATTATTTCAATCAGAGATAGTAATGTTATTAACAAAATCAAAGAAAAATTCTTAAATGATTAACGAAATGAATGAGTACTACGCATTTGATCTATTTCTTAAATCTCTTAAATCATATAATATTTTAAATTAATTGTAACTGGTATTATTAACCTTAAACTAACAATAGTTTTTTTTTATTTCACATACTTTTGAATAACGTAACATAAAACTGTTTAACAAACGTTAGTTAACTACTTATTTATTGGTTTATTTATTGAGAATGAAACATTACCTGCATTATACTTTCTATATCAGAAGATTTATATGATTGTTTAAATACTTTCTGATTATAATTTTCCATATACATATTCATTTATATTCAGATAATTACAATGAATAATAATAGTAACTTTTGTTGCAACAACAACAACAAAATAATATATAAACGTAATACAATAGTAATAAAGAAATAAATTACAATTAAATATCGGTTTTGCATGAAATATTATCATTCACATTATTGAAATAAGTTACAAAAAAATAAGCAACGTGTTTAGTGAGAAGTGATTGAAGGGGTCACTGTAATAACTATTGTAAAAATACGCTGACACTTGAAGACTTAAGACAGAACAACTTTATACTTATTTTTATATGGCTGTACAACATTGTAGGTGAAGATTTGAGATACACTCGCAAGAAAATCAGAATAACATTATACTTGTTTATATTGAAAGTGAAATGTAGATTTCATACTTATATTACTAGAATTACATGATATTTTCATTTAAGACACATATGGAATTTAACGTCGACAATTAAGAGATGTTTTGAGACAAATAGTAGATAGAATATCATTCTATTTCCTTACTCATTAATGTGAGACTTTTAGTTGATGATCAGAGATCAATATACTCTTAACAAATTAATAACATTTACCACCTTGAGAACACTAAATGTTTCCAGTGATGTGTTTACTTTAATGCTATACACCCATATCTCGCTTTACGGCCTAGCAAAGCGAAAAGCCGTATAACGAATAAATTATTGCGCTTGCGCAAGATTGGCAACATGTAGATATTTAGATATCGAAAAAGTTTTTTTGCCGTTATAACGAAACATTTTAGGCCGTAAATCGAAAACGTACCTTATTTGAAGAGGGTATGGGTGTATTTAGTTGTGTTTTACAAAATCTATTTTGTAATACCTTCATTAATATTAGATTAAATGTAGATTTCATAATTCCATTACTAAATTACATTACAAATCAATTTACCACTCAGAATTTAAAGTGTTTAATAAAATTAACGAATCTAATTAATTACATTTTCAATGTCATTTTATCTTACGAGACAAATTCAATTTAACGTGGAAACTTTACACAGCGGTTTCAACGTTAAATTTGAAATTGAAATTTATAGGCAAATCAGTAGTAATGCAAAGTAAAAATGTTGAGAATCGCAGGTCTACAGAGATTTAAGTTGTTTTGAAATATGCTGTATATGAATGTAATGAAAGACAAGTAACTTTAATTGTCGTTCAATCAATAATAATTTGTAAAATTAGCAATGTTGTCTTTTGGTTCATTATAAATATTCACAATTGCTATAAAAAGTAACTTTAATTATGAGTTACAAGTTTTTTTTTACTAAGTCAGTAGCATTAAATATTCATTGATTGTTAATTAATGCTCACAATAAGTATAGTAGCAAGAAATTTTGCTTGTTTGTCTTGTTTTGAAACGATTTTACAACAGTCATAGCGGATTTAGTAAACTCATCTCCAACTCGGTGATTATCTATGTTGGCCTGACGTAACCCAGATCCGAGTGGTGCTGGGTGAGGGAATGCGTGACCAGTGGCGGAGTGCGGAGGAATACGAATTGCTCGTACAAAAAGCAAGGCTCTCCGCCAACAGAATTCAGTCGCCTCTTTCCTCTTGTCTGATTACCGACGCATTTAATAAAACAACCGTAAGTTTAATTAAAAAAATAAAGTATAAGAAAATTCAATTATAATAGTTATGAAAGAAATAAAATATATTAACGTTTGTTGCAAATAATTAATTAATGGTTCAACATATAGCAAACTTGTTAGATTATTAGCAATTTGTTGATGATGTAAGTTTAATTGTGGTGACAAGCGGAAAAAGCCGGCCGGTCGGTTTATAATCGTTTGTTTAAACTACAACGTAATAATGCTAATTGTTCAGTTATTAACAATACTTCTACAATTGTCTCTGTTATCATGGTTTATTCTTTTTTCCATAGATGCCCATCGATTTCTACTACGTTCCCGGCAGCGCCCCATGCAGGGCCGTCCTCTTGGCCGCCAAAGCTGTTGGCGTCGAGTTGAACTTGAAGATCACCGATCTGATGAAGGGCGAACACATGACCCCTGAATTCCTCAAGGTAACATTCAGAACTCAAACTGCGAACATACATTGAACGTTCAGTTAAGCCAATTGACTCGGCTGAAAAGTTTATTTTCAAATTGCTGAATGCGGATGCGGAGGATATAGTTGGCCGACGTTGGCAGCTGAAAATAACAATTTTGCGGCCTTGATAATGAACGGATTGCATCCGTCGAACCGGTCGTCCTTCATCTTCATCCAATTCACTATTATTTCATTTTGGAAAGTCTTTCATGGTTCCTCGCTTCCATCCAAATTTCGGGTTCATTGCGTGCAAGCGAGGTGATGCAATTCTTCGCCTCAGATGGAAACCTGTCGTCAATAACTGTAACGCATTCCACGAAAGTTCACGAAGAAAGTCTTGGAATTGCATCTTATCTCAAGCGCGCGGATAACACTACCCACTCAATGTTTACATTTGTTGTTACATAATACCGGTTTAATTGTTCGAAGCAATTGCTAAGCGCTGTAATTGGGTTTCGCTTTACAAGGCCGGTAAGCCACCGACCGCAGTATTCCGACATATCTCCAGTCACGCAAGCTTTCATATTGTTTTTCTTTATATTCACTTCATTCATCGTCGTTTACAATTATTGGTAAACAATTCTGAATTTGTTCAATTTTAAGTAACGTATGTGGACCATAAAACCAGTTTGAAATGTTGGGGTTTTCCACAGTTATGGTCGGAATTTACTTGAACAAAACCTGAGCTCCGCACTCTTAAAATCTTTCGATTTGTTGAAGTAGTCAGTACACCACTACAAAATTATAAATATACTCAATTTTAAATTGAGACCAAAAGTTACATAGCTATCGGACCATTCAATATTCTTACTCTGAGGGTCCCTCACTTATTATTAATGTACCTTCATGGTCCCACACATATAGACCCTGTTGCATTGCCGATATTCAGTTGCTACGTCATTGCTAAAGGCTTGTATACCTAAAAAATCTAAGATTTGGGACGAATTATAAATATATATTTTTTAAATTGTCTTGTAAATATGATTTTTATACCTAACAAAATCTAAGAACTGGATCTAATTTTCAATAGTTTTCGTTTGTTGTATTTTTTTAAAATGCTTGTTTATAACGTATTCAAGTTGTATTTGCAACATAAACATTAAATAATGTTCGTTGTATCAACAAACAGCGATAAACTCTGTAAATATTGATTGTGTAACCTGCTATCAAAGAAGGTGCGATAAGAAAATGCTGTTCACATTCCCAGTTTAAAGTAAATGCAAGTGACATTATTATTGCATTTGAAAATTGCAGTTAGAAATTAACGTTGCATTTATTCATTGTTATATTTCATGTGTTACACATTAAAATAAGCATTTTTTTATTTAATAATACCTATTGTTTTAGTCAATTATACAACGATTTATAACAAGAGTATAAGACTATTATTTATTGCATATATTTTAACATTTGATGCAATTCATATTTAATTAACTGTATGAAACGCGCATAAATCTTATTTTAGAATTTATTGGCAGATTGGAGTATATTCTAAGCCAAGAACGCAAGAAAATGAATAAGAAAATTATTTTCTTTAATAGTAATAATGGATATTAAGGATCATGGAACATTGTAAATAATTACATTTACATTTCTGAGTAGCTACAAAAGTCTCTTTTTTGTTAGATCATTCTGTGTAATTATTTAGAAATTTTGTCCAATTTTATTTGTATGTTGTGGTTCGTAATTTCTTGTCGAAATTCACATAAAAACATTAGGAAAATTAGAAAATAACTGGTTTTTATAAGAAACGGAATATATTTAATCTAGTTGAACAAATCATAATTAATGTTTATTAAGATTCTTAGAAGATTGAAAAGTGACTTTTTATGTATAATCATTGTAGAACATTAATGTTAAGTCAATCTTTGTATAATTGTTTAGAAAAAGTAGTTCAGTTTCAGTGTTCTTTAGAACTAAGTTTCATAATTTCTGGTCGAAATTCATAGTGAAAGTTTTGGAAAATTGTGAAATAATTGATTTCCAGAAGAAAGAGAACAAACTTCGTGTAGTTTTACAAACAAATCATAATTAATATTCATTAAATTTCGAATTAAATTGAAAAATCACTTTTCATGTTGAATCATTGTAGAACATTATTTCAATTTGAGTCAATTTCTGTGTATTTATTTAGAAAATACTTTGTTCTTTATTGTCAAGATATGTAATTTCTGGTCTAAATTCATAGTGAAAGTTTAGGAAAATGATGATATAAGAAAAAATGAAGAATCAGAACATAGGCCACAGAAAAACAATTGTGACAAAACATAACAAGGACAAAATAGAGAAAAACAAAGTTTATGCTTTTAAATCATAATAAAAATATAAATGATCAATTTCGTTGTTCTTACATGTTCTTGGTCATCGAAGTAACGATTTAACATAAATGACTTACGTATGGATTTGTTCTATTTTTTCAGATCAACCCACAACACACTGTTCCAACCATCGATGATAATGGATTCTCTCTGTGGGAGAGCCGCGCCATCATGGGATACTTGGTCAACAAGTACGGCAAGGACGACTCCCTGTACCCCAAGGACCCAGTCAAGCGCGCCGTCGTTGACCAAAGGATGTTCTTCGACTTGGGAACAATGTACCAGCGTTTGGCCGATTACTACGTAAGTTAACTTGGAAGAAGAAAATAGCATCGAATCTAATTAAACAACAAATTGCAGTACCCAGTTTACTTCGGCGGAGCCGCTTTCGACCCAGAGAAGAAGACCAAGATCGACGATGCTCTCCAGTTCTTGGACACCTTCTTGTCCAAGACCACTTATGCCGCCGGTGAGCAGTTGACCATCGCTGACTTGACCCTCGTCGCTACCATCACCACTTTGGAAGTCATCGACTATGATCTCTCCAGCTTCAAGAACATCAACAGATGGTTGGCCGTCGTCAAGAAGAACGCCCCAGGATACGAAGAGGCCAACGGCAAGAACGTCCTTGCCTTCAAGGCTCTCGTCGACCATCTGATGAAGGGCAGATAGACGAAGCACCACCAGTTTCTGCACATATTTAATTCAAAAAATATATAAAAAGAACTCAAATAAACGCATACTATTTTGATTCTATAAGTTGTAACTTTGTCAAAATGCACGCTCTAATAAAAGTTTTTATTTTATAAATAATTAAAAAAAAGTTTAATTTCCTCCTAAATTTACCAGATTTCTATTACGTCAAACCAACTCATTATACAAACTATACTGACATTACTGCTCATACATTTTTGTAAGCAGAACATCTTATGGAAACAAACAGTAATAATGTTACAAACGTCCCGAAATGGAATCAAAATCGGGACACCTTACAAACCTAATCTTACCATTATTACAGAACTAAACTTTAATATTCATTTTTGTAATATCTCTAGAGCTGACATAAATAATACATATTCAACAACAAAAGCAACTGTTTTTGTTCTAAAAATACTACTTGTAGTCATTACTAAACAAATAATATAATTAGGATCATTATAATTATTGGAAACGAACAATGAAATAATTGTGAGCATCTGACTATAAAATAACTTGAAGGTAAAAACAATGTTTAATCTGAGATTTGACGATGGTTGTAGAACTTTACTACGTTCCAAGCAGCCCACCGTGCAGGGCCGTCCTTCTGACCGCTCGAGCCATCAATTTGAAAATGAATCTGAAAATAACAAACGTCATGGAAAGAGAACAGTTTGAACCATACTTCTTAAAGGTACCTTTATTTTATTAATTATTAATCTTAGGTTTATAAAGCACGTAAAATAGGAAACAAATATTGTAAAACCTCGTTAAGCGTTAGATTAACGCTGATTTGATAAAGTAGTCTACTTTAAAAAAGCTCTATTTGTTAATGTTGATTCGTTTAATATCGTTTAGTTCAGCCTTTCTAGTTTAGAAACGCATTATAAATGTTAAACGAGATATTACTGAATTGAATTATTATTCAAACTGTATTTTTTAGATGAATCCACTGCACACTGTGCCATCAATGAAGGACGGAGATTTGAGTCTAGGAGAGAGTAGAGTCATCATGACTTACTTAGTGAACAAATATGGAAAAACTGATGCCCTCTATCCAAAGGATCCGAAGAAACGTGCAATGGTCGATCAAATGTTATACTTGGAGCTAATAACTTTGAGTCCACATTTCAGAGATTACGTTGTATTAAAACACTAACAATCCTAAAAAAGACAACATTTTAAGCATATTATTATTCTATTTTAGTATCCGGTGTTCTTTGAGGAATCAGTGCTAAATAAATCCGCGATTCCAGGTATTCGAAGTGCTTTAAACATAATTGATGATATTTTGGGAAAAACAACTTTCTTCGCTGGAGAAACATTGACCATTGCTGATTTATCTCTTGTAACTTACATAAGTACAATTGATGTGCTTGACTTTGATTTGTCCCAATATCAGAATATACTGAGATGGTACAGGAACGTTAAAGAAACTGCGCCTGGTTATGAGGAGGAAAATGGAAAGAACGTTTTGAGTTTTAGGGATAAAGTGCATGAATTATGCAAGGGAAGAGCTTAGAAAATACCTCGTTTATATATTGTAGAATAATAAATGAAATTAAATAATCACAAGAACATTAATATTATTCAGTAATAAATAAAATACACGAGCAATTAATTTATTGATTTAGTTATATCATGTTTATTTATTGATTTCCAGGTTTTACATATTATTGATTATATTTTCAACACGTTTTGTTAAAACGATATAGCACAGACTTGTGAATTATGTTAGATGAAGGTGATTAGTTTACTTAATATTTAAAAGTATTAATTTTAAAGATTATTTAACACTTTCAGTCCTGGATTTTTTCGGATGTTCAGATTTTTTGTGTGTTTTATATACAATGGTACCTCGATACACGAGTGCCCTAAAATACGAGTGTTTTGAGATACGAGCCGCCGAGCGAGCGATATTTTGCTTTGAGATGAGAGCAAGATTTGAGATACGAGGAATCGCATACTTCACCGCTTCACACGACACCAACAGTTTCTCCAACCTCAGTCTGTGTGCTTGTTTCCCTCGTTTTCGAAGCACTTTTGATAAGTTGGGTTCGCATTTTTTGCTTTTTGTACATTTACAAAACATTGCTTTGAGATACGAGCAATTTGACATACGAGCAAATTTTACGGAACGAATTAAATTTGTATTACCACTGTATTTATTAGTACCTAAGATATCTTCATACTAAATTGTATTCAATTTAATACTCATTTGACGAATCTAGGGAGTTGGCATAGATGACTTTAACTTACAGCATTGTTCACGTCCATCTATACAAACTAATCTCATATCAATCACAGAAAGTGAGAGGCTCGAAGTTGGGCGCATTTTGAAAGAGGAACATTAACATATAGGTCATAGTCGTCATGGTGTGAGGTGTCATCAGATGGGTTCTTAATGTCCTCTTCGACATCCGAATTCTGTTTTTATAGAATTGCATAGGAGTAAATCTATCCTCAAATAACAATATCCAGGAACAGCTCATGGTGGCATCGCTTACAGCAATTTGAAAGAGCCTGCGTGACATTGTACTTTACTTTGAATGTATTGAATATATTGGAAATAATTTGTACTAATTTAGCACGTTGCTAATTGTTAGAAATTGAAGAAACAATTATTATCTAAAAAATTTTCAATTCTTAAAACTAATTTATCAAACATGAACGTAAATAGTGAATAATATTGCAAATACATAAATTCTAAAAGCGTTAATAATAATACAGCAATTACAGAAATATATTATGATAATTTCCATTTCTATTATTATTCTATTTTTTTTTTCTAATTGGACTAATTATTATAAATGCATCAATCACGTCCAAACAATACATTGTTAGAACACGTTATAGATGAGAAGTAGTATAAATATTGATCAAAATAACAGAGCTAAGGTACTTGTTTGAAAAATGACCATCGACTTCTACTACGTTCCCGGTAGCGCTCCATGCAGGGCTGTCATGTTGACTGCCATAGCCCTTGGCGTGGATTTGAATTATAAGCTGACAGATCTCATGGCAGGAAAGCAATTTGAACCTGAATTCTTAAAGGTAAATATATTCACAATTTAGTGAAATATGTAAGATTTATTTGAATAATTACTTAACACTTTATATTTAACTTTGTATACTGAAGAAACGTATATTTACATGGTTATTATAGTAAATAACAAATTATGCGCACACATGTAGTCATTGAAAGTAGCATTCCATTCTTTTAATACGTTATAAGGGTTGACATCAGCATTATTTGATTACGCATGAAATAGGATAGATATCTGATAGATAATTACCCACTAAGTTTGTAAGCTTGACTCAATTTTTCAATTTAATAAAATTCGTGATGATAGTTCTGAACCGTATTTCAATTTTCACCGTTATTTTCTTTCAGCTGAATCCATTGCATACTGTCCCAACAATTGTGGATGGTGATTTGTGTCTAACAGAGAGCAGGGTCATAATGACGTACTTGGTGAATAAGTATGGAAAAACGGATGCTTTGTACCCAAAAGATCCTAAAAAGAGAGCAATGGTCGATCAAAGACTATATTTTGAAGTCATTGCTTTATATCCACAACTGACAGATTACTATGTAAATCATTATAAACAAATATTTTACAACATTACTAAATTATTTCATTTTCAGTTTCCCGTATTCTTTGAGAATTCTACTCTGAACAAAGCGGCAATTCCCAAAATCCATGGGGTTCTCAAGATTATAGAAAATTTCTTAACAGAAAACACTTTCATTGCTGGAAATACATTGACGATTGCTGATCTATCTCTGGTGGCATACATAAGTTCTTTGGATGCATTGGAATTTGATTTGTCTCAATATTCGCATATTTTGAAATGGTATAAGAAGGTCCGGGATACTGCTCCAGGATATGAAGAGGCAAATGGAAAGAACGTATTGATTTTCAAGCAAATGGTTCATGATTTATCCAAGGGAAAAGTTTAATTATATAATATTAAGAATTACCGTTATTAGAAGACATATAATACAAGTAATTAAATAGTTAGAAAAGTCAGTAAATATTTCATTAGCTTTCTCTAAGTTGTGGAAATAAAAAATCAAATAATTTAACCCAAGTGTTTGATGTTATAATATCAATATAAGACTACACCAGGGTTTTGGAATGAAAATGGAGCAGATAGCTAAATACTTTTCAAAACTATGAGTAGATCTTACGAGGAAAACGAGGAGACAAGTTGTTACAAGCTCCTGGTATATTGATAAAACACAGCTGCAAAGTGCAGGTGTTCACTCCTTATATGGAAAGTTAATGCCTGCGATAAAAACACAATAGCAAAGTGCAGGTGTTCACTCCTTATATGGAAAGTTAATGCGTGCGATAAAAACACAATAGCAAAGTGCAGGTGTTCACTCCTTATATGGAAAGTTGTCTCTATTAGATAAGGAGTGAACACGTAAACAATCTCCATATAAAGAGTGAACACCTGCTCTGCAATGCTAATTATTCTATTACAATTTACTATTTTATTTTTCTTATAAAGAATTTATTTTAAAATATGCTATTTGGTAAGTTACGTATACTATTCACTATATGCATTTACATAATTTCAACTTGTTTGTTTCGTTTATCGAATTTCTATAATCTGTGATACTATTAAATGAGTTCTGGGCGTCCGTTTCTTCAGTTTGTTAATTAGAATGATGTATGAAACATCTAATCAAAATTGCGTAATAATTAATGAAAATTCATGGCTTGTTGAGATGCCGGCCCAACTGAATTTCAGTAAAGAAACGCCAGTAAATCGTTGTTTTTGCCCCGAAAATTTCGCATTCGAAACATCTCCGTTTTTTGTTGCAGTTCAACGAGCTGAACATGTATCTCTAACTGAACAAAAAAGCATTTCATTTGTATTCAAACAAAAAATATTAGAAAATAAAAGTATAAGGCAAATTCAATATCGTTAAGTTGAGCTTTTCTTTCGTTATTTTCGATCCACAAGAGATAAGCAATGTGGCGATTCTCTTTTTTGTTGTTTCAAATGCTCGGCGCTGATTGGCCGAGACGAATCACGTGATCTCAACAGCTCCGCAGTAGTACGTTGGTTTTCATCGCAGATGCGTCGTCTTCATGCGTCTCCAAAGAAAATTTGATTTTGTGCATTCATCAATCGCTGCAATTTCATAAGGTTAGTGGATTAACGCAAATCGAAGCCTAATTTACTAATAGATCTTATATCCAATTATGTATAATCGTTAATTAGTGCCGCAAATTCGATTTGCATCTACACATTTCAAATGACGCTTTCCGGCCATTTTGAAATTTTCTTTGCACGATCCGTGCTACAGTTGTGCACGTCCCTTTCTTAAGTTAACATCATTCCAATTAGAAATGCGCGATAACTAATATTTTGTGGCTTTTCAATAAAAATTACCTTTAACGACTGTGTTGATCAATCGTAAGTAATTCCAAACTTAATTTCTCATATATTTTTTTTTGTTACAGCTTCGATACTTTTTATTACTTGTTCATTATTTATATGGATGCAAGGTATTGCATATACCAGGTCATTCTATGTTAGTCATGTTCGCAGTGATTAGCATCGAATGGCAAGACCGTCTGTGCGAAAACCTTCTCGAGGTGCATCCGTTGAGGGGTTGTTTGTATTCGAATATACTTTCAACTACCGACCGATCACAGCGGATCTAGGGGCTCGCGGTTTCCCCGAAATTTCAATTTTTGCAATTCGCGACAGATGGCGATAAGACTCAGTCTTACATTCTGTTAACAGTGTTTGTACGTTTCTTTGAAAACAAGTTTATAGCCTATGGCTCTTGTTCTCAACCGGCAAGTCTCGTTATTCAATTTGCTCTTAGAATCACGGATCGGGGGGGTTCAATTTCCGGTAGTTTAGTGCGTATTTGCTGCGAAATTTCCGAGTTCTTCGTGAGTGCCATCTTCGAGGGCTGAGATTTGGATGGATCCTGAAGACATCAAGTGGTAAGTGATCTAATGCCACACAGGAGGACTCATTACAACAATCCCTCTCACCTCAACACAATATTATAACTTTTTGCCAACTTATTAAATTCTTTTAATTTAATTTTAGCTGTGCCAATCTACGAACGCTGAGATTTGGATAGATGCTGAGATGCAGATGCAGATCCAGATGATGCTGTTACTGAAGACATCGAGTGGTAAGTGATTTGAAACCGCACGCGATTCATTACAACAATCGCATCTACTTAACATTTGAACTTGTTGCAATTCGATTTCTTACAATCTTATTTTTTCTTTTCAGTTGGGTGAATCCCATGATGCTGATAACTTGATG
>JAFMTC010000628.1:203150-240867 GCA_018845635.1 Nicrophorus orbicollis | reverse complement strand
TTAATCATAGCATTTCCTTCTATTTCAAACTGTCCTTACAAATAAGGTGACCATATTGTTGTTATACTTTTAAATAATGATTTATATTTTTAAACTTACGTTCTCACATTACTGTTTTTCTGGACGTATGGTCACGTTATTTACAACCCCCTCCGGGTGTGCGGTCATGCGTTTGTTCTCATTGCTATGAATGGGAGCAGCGTGTTCCACGTGGCCGCATGTCCAGGTGCTCAGGATATATCATTTTTGCTTCGAAGATGGTAACCTGGTATCAATTCATGCGCAAAACACAGCCTCTGAATTGATGTGCAAGAGCGTACGTACACATTTACCTTCACGAGGGTGCACCTGTTTATAATCTCAAAATGTGGCTGATCGCTTTTTAATAGTATGTTTAAGTTTGCCATTTACAGAATTCGTAATTTACAGATAATCACGTAACAATAAAACAATACAGTGTTATTTGAAAATCTGTGTAGTTACTTCTTCGGATTTGGTAACATTAAATGTACTCGTCTGTTAAACATTCTTTAAAAGTTTATAGTTTTAGTGCAACCATATACACGCGGTGTAAGTTTTCTGAAAATAAAGTTTCCATTATCATTTTCACTCATTTACATTTGGAAGTAGGATTATTCGACTAATTTATTACGGAGATTAGATCAATATAATCTCCGAAAGAAAGCAGTCGAATATAATTAGTATATATATATTAGTCTTTGTTTAAACTTCTAATAATAGTGATTTACTAACTGTTGTAGTGAGTTATAGTTTAAAATTAATATGTAACATTTACCAACAATCAAGTTTCATAAGCATCTTTCATATCAACTATATCTCTTATAGTCTCCAAGAAAATCGCTAAAATGTGAAGACACTGCTTTTTCGGTTGATAATTATTCATTTCTTCAACAGCGAATTACAGCCAAACGGCCCAAGCAAGACATTTATATGCGTTACATTCCCCAACCATCCAACTTTCATAAGCATCTTTCAGATCAACTCTATCTCTTATAGTCTCCGTGAAAATTGCTAAAATGCGAAGACACTGCTTTACCGGAAGTTATTTTTTAATTTCTTCAACTTTGACAGCGAATTACAGCCAAACGGCTCAAGACACAGCAACTATTTTATATGCGTTATACTCCCCAATTATCCTAGTTTCATAAACATATTTCAGATCAACTCTATCTCTTATAATCTCCAAGAAAATGTGAAGACACTGCACTTTGGGCAATTAATTTTAATTTCTTCAACTTTAACAGCGAATTAAAGCTAAACGGTTCAAGGCACAGCAATAAATTAATATGCGTTACATTTCCAACTCTCCAAGTTTCACAAGCAACTTAAAAAAAAACAATGTTAATTTGGTAATATCTTTGCATTAGTCACAACCAGATCAAACAAATAATATTTCTATAATAATAATAGTAAAAAAACAAATATAGAAAAGAACTGTTTATAATTTATTATAAACATAATTAAAAATTCAAATTTTTCCTATAACTTGGTTATTCTTTTGACACACGCGAACAACAAGTTGCATATCAATATTTAACTAAAATTTAAATCGTATTTGTAATGGCTTTGGTTAATAATTAATAAATACATAAATATAGGTAATTTATTATATAACTATTTTATATATACTTATAAAAATACCTTTTAAATATTGCAAGTTGCTGCATTGTGTGTTGCCTAACCCGCATGTAAACAATAAACAAGTGCGGTTCATTCCTAAGATCAATAAAAGTATCTGTTTATTGTGGTTACGTACTCTGTGAATCATTCAAAATTAAATCGAATATGAGTCGAAGAAAGAAGGCCAAGGTATGATTCATTAAATCCAATTGAATTTGTTAATTCTGAAGCCCTTTGTAGGTTGAGTACAGGGAGATGGAGGATAAATACAATAACCTCGAAGAAGAGATGGAGGCTGCAGACAACAGATCTCGGGTTACATTGCATGAGAAGAAGCAGTCTCCGGCAGTGAGAGGTCCAAAGAAGGATGTGAAAAAGGATGAGGTGAAGCGAGAGATTAAAAGGGATGAATCGAAGAAAGACCTGAAGAAGAGCGATATGAAGAAAGAGGAGATCAAAAAGGATGAAAGCAAGAAAGAGATCAAAAAGGATGAAAGTAAGAAAGAGATTAAAAAGGATGAAAGCAAGAAAGAGATTAAAAAGGATGACACCGCTAAAAAAGAGGTGAAAGTGGATGAGAGAAGGAAATTTGATGAAGGGGAATCGGAATTGGATGATCCCATTATTAAGGATTTATTTTCTGGATTGGAAGGAGCAGCGTTCCAGAGCAGGATGCCTTTTGATAAGATGACATCTACAGAGGCTGCTTGCTTCCCAGACATTTCACAAGCAGCCCTGCAGACTGTCAAGGTGTACTTGCATATAAGGAACAGAATTTTGCAGCTCTGGTTGGATAATCCTAAGCAGCAGCTTATTGTGGAGCAGGCCATGGAGAAGGTTGAGCCTCCTTTCAACAGTGATGTAACTTTACTGAAAAGAGTGCACACGTTTTTGGAGAGGAATGGTTTTATTAATTTTGGGGTGTTCACGAGATTGAAACCTTTGCCTAAACAGAAGTATGGGAAGGTGATTGTTATTGGAGCAGGGATTGCTGGGTTAGCTGCAGCTCAGCAATTGCAGCAATTCGGTTTGGAAGTTATAGTATTGGAAGCTAGAGATCGCGTCGGTGGACGCATTGCCACCTTCAGAAAAGGTTCTCTATTCAGGTTACAGTTTCAAAGAACTTTACTTATGTTTTCATGCTTTTTTAGGTAATTACATTGCGGATTTGGGTGCGATGGTTGTGACTGGGCTTGGAGGAAACCCTGTGACTGTTTTGAGCAAACAGATTGATATGGAATTGCATAGAATCAGGCAAAAATGCCCTCTATACCAGTCCAGTGGCGTCACAGTGGACAAGGATAAGGACGAGATGGTGGAGAGAGAATTTAATCGACTGCTGGAAGCAACATCCTATTTGTCTCACCAATTGGATTTCAATTACGCCGGCAATAAGCCGGTGAGCCTCGGGCAGGCCTTGGAATGGGTTATAAAGCTGCAGGAGAAGCACAACAAGGAGAAACAGATCCAGCACTTGCAGGCTGTAATATCGCTGCAGGACAAGTTGAAAAGCAATCAGCAGCAACTGGTCGAGGTGAAAGAAAACATGAAGGAGATGAATGTCCGACTCAAGGAATCGGAGCTGATCGAGAAACGGGATGTTAAAACGGAGTTTCAATATCGTTGCACCATGAAGGATCTTAAAGCAAGCTCCAAGGAATGGGATCAGCTGCAGGAACAAGCGCAGGAGATTGAAGAGAAGCTTAAGTCCTTGGAATCAAATCCACCCAGGTCTTTATCATCATAAAATTTCATAAAAATACTTATAGTAATATTGAATTCTCGTTTTAGTGATGTGTATCTTTCTTCGAAGGACCGCCAAATCCTGGATTGGCACTTCGCTAATCTTGAGTTCGCAAATGCAACACCTTTATCCAATCTATCGCTGAAGCACTGGGACCAGGACGACGATTTCGAGTTCACCGGGAATCATTTAACAGGTAAGTTTGTTGTTTTTATTCTTAAAAAAAACGTGAGTCATGTCGCTCGCAAGAATTGAGGGGAGTTTCGAGAAACGCTCCCGGGATGTGAATTAACACGAGGCTTGCATGTTTTTAATTCGTGTCATTAGGAATATAAGTCGTCCGCAGATAAAAAAAAGGAGTATTTAATTACAATTTGCGGAGAAACAGAGGGACATTTTTTCGTTTGCCGTTTGTCCGCAGATAAGGCGAGCTGACGTGAATAATCGCACGCAGACGGATTAAAATGTGTGGCTATTTTCTTGATTCCACGGGCCATGGGAAAAGGACGGTTTAAACGAATTTTAAATGCGTCTCGTTTTTTTGCGAGCGCGTCTCCCTTTTTGTCGCTCCCTTTTTTTGCAAGAGCACTTGCGTTACTAATTACTACAGCTCTTTGTACGTTTTATATGGTAAATTATATAGCGTTTGTGCACACCGTTACATGCACTCCTCCCCCAACACATTGTTACTCCTATGTTTGCTAGAAGGCTTTATCATTGAGATATCGAATACCTTCGATAATTACAACTTTATACTGTTTTATTTACTAATTATAGTTTACATAATGCAAGTGCTAAATTGTTATGTAATCAAAACTGAATTAGTTTATAAAATGAACAATACTATTGTTGTTTAAACAAGATTGAATGAATAAAAAACAACTATATAATACATACTTTAAATTAAAACTTATAATTCAAGCATTTAAATCATTATTTTAAAATATATACCATTAAGAATAACACTTTTAGATGCTCTATATTTTTCTACTACATTTATTTGCTCTTCAACTAGTAATTGGTGTTTTTCATTCCCGAGTTCTTTCGTGCGTGCTTCAAGTAGATCATTTACATTAGTTTCAGATGTAATTATCGCTCTTGTATTCTGTAGTATAATTACTGTATAATTATTCAAATTTAGAAAAAATAAATAAGGGCGTAAAAGAAACCTTAAATGGAATGAGTCTAATAAATGAATTCTAGGAATAGGTAGAAGTGCAAAGTTTTTTTTAACAGTCTGTTCTCAATTATCACCACATATATAGTTATACAAGTTGTATAACAATATATAGTTTACCAGTTGTGACACGTTAATCGAAATTAGTTATTTTTTAAATGTATGCATTTATATAATTGTTTTATACATATTTATTCGTACGTACATATTCAACATTCATACGAACGTACAATTTTGAGTAGTGTTATGTTTATTTTCTTAAACTATGATTGACATCATTGTTTTTTTGTAAATTATGATGTACGTATTATTACTGTGTTTTAGTAATGAATGTACCTATTATTAATGATTGTATTCTTCTGGAACGGACATAATAGAATTTGTTGGAAGTAATAGAATGCGAAATGCTTAATGCATATTATTATAAAATTATGAAAAACAATAGTTGACTGGTACATACATAGAAATACTGAAAATGAATAATCTATGTAATAGGTTTGCTAGTAAATAATGTCGTTTTTTTCGGAAAGATATGAAGATCTTTTAGTTATGTATTGTGCATAATCTGGTAAAGGGCGGAAAACCTCGGACAACTTTTTTGATGAGATTTGAAACAACACCTTTCGCAATATTTACTTGTATTCTTCTGATATCGTGCCTTTAGGAAGAAATGGTGAAAAGTTCTAACACGATCTTTAAATTTTGAAAATAGTTTGTTTTTCATAAGAAATGCACAAAATGCAAGATGTACATCCGATTAATATTCATTGTAAATTATGATGTCCGTATTATCAAATGTACGTTAAATGTTATTACTGATCTAGAGTGTTGCCCTTTAGATGTTATAGGAGGTGAACAGTTTCTCATCACCCTGTATAAGGCGAGAACGAGAAAGGGTCACGGGGCTCTCCCTGGGCATTGTTCTCGAAGCCATCTTAAACTGTTCAGCGGCATTTTTTTTTGCGCCTGCCGTTGTTTTTGGTCGATGCTCGAACTGGGAGAGTGTGTAATTAAGAAGGTGATGTGATGAATGTTCCTCGGAGGGTACTTCGTTTCTTTTTTCTTCTTTCTTTTCCCGTTGGCCGTTTTCTTACTCGTCCTCTCATATGATACCGGGGGGAGAGGGTTCCGCGGAGGGAAAACCGCTATGCCAATATAAGTTTAAAACAAAAGGTGCGCGCTCGGCGAAACTGTCTCATTATCCCGTAATGGTGGTTTCTGTTCTGACCACACGGCGATTACGGGAATACCGAGGGCCGTGGTCTCGTTATTCGATAAATTACGATAATGCTCGGCCATCGTTGCTGCTCATATGTACTTTACCGATATTGAGTTTGAGAGCAAATACACACACCCTGCAGATACAGTAAAAAAATCGAAAGAAAATTGATCATCCGCAATAGACCCATTTACGTTAAGGATCATATCAGTTCTACCAGATTGCATTGCTACTTACATATAACCTTCCTTTAGAAAACGCACAATCTTTGATGCAACACCAACGCGGAAATGTACTATCAACTATTTGCATCGTATGAATGAATATAATTCTATTTGTTTTGTTCTTTTCAATAATCTATTCTATTTATATCGAATTCCAAATGAATCTAATAATTTTATAAAACCTGGTGTAAGAGCGATCAATCGGCTACATGTTTTTGCACGTAGATTTGCTAAGTGTTCCGGTTTTGAGTCTCAGGTCAGAGTCCTGAATACAATTTTAGATACATTCCTGCTATTATTTCTATGATACGGAATATTACTTCATAAGGTATCGGATAATATATATATAATACACCCATACCTCGCTATACGGCCGCTCTTTATACGGCATTTCGCTATAACTGCCCTTTTCAATTAAGGTACATTTTCGATTTACGGCCTAACATGTTTCGCTATAATGGCAAAAAAAAACTATTTCGATGTCGATGTATCTACATATTGCCAAACATATTGCAATAATTGATTCGTTATACGGCTTTTCGCTTTGCGGCCAAGTTTTGTGGAACGTATCTAGGCCGTAATTAACAAAGACAATAAACTAGTATCAATGTTCTTTATTAGTTTCACCAAATATAAATAATTGCAACAGTTACTTTGTTAACTCAATAAAAAACATGTCGATATTTATGTACTTGCAAATTATATATTAGCAAGTTTGCATATTGCATCATGCAAATCTTTTGATCTTCGGGCTAATAACAGTGTTTCTGTTGATAATGTATATTTCAAATATGCTCAGTTTTGTGTTTCCTATTAGAATGTACTGTTTGTTCCGGGTTAAGTAACATCTTGCCTTGGTTATGTTATATTTCGTTGAAACTACATGATTTAATTTGTAAATTTGCGATGAATTATATTCTCTTTTATTATTTTTCTGTGGCATCGGTAATGGCCAGTTTAGTGGTTATATAAATAATGGACAAATAAATGGATTACATTGAATAGAAAAATAATAAATAAATATTCATTTCAATTAAATATTTTAAAATAAACAGATGAAATTTAGTCAAATTGACAAAATAAATGTTACATAATAAATAATATATAATTTTTAGTTTTCTATATTATTAGATCATTGCTGTTGTCTTAAGTATATAAGAAAATAGTCTCCTTATTGTGAAAGTAAGAGGTTGCTGGAAGTAGGATGCAATAAATCATTAACTTATCGTGATATGCAAATACTATATTAATCATAGATATTAATGCATTAAAGGAAATGAAAATAATAAGAATTTCTGTAAAGAGTGATATATAATATGAGTTGACGTAACTGTAAAAAGTAGTAAAGAATTTTCTTAAATATTCAGCACTTTAATCTTAGGATTAAATTAATATTAATATCTATATTGCAACAATTATAACAACTATATTCATTCTCGAATCATATTAATTATTTATGCAATCAAGATTATATAAATTAAAAAATCCTTCTCGGAAATAAATCAAGATGTGTTCTAATTGATGGATTATCATTATGAATCTTAATCGTGGTTTATTTTAATCATAAGTTTATGTTATATTTTTGTGTAATGATAATAATAAATGAATGCAAAGAATATTAGGTTCACATTTATTATTAGATTAGATACAGATTAAAGTAGATTTAATCTTAAAATGGAATTATTTTGATGTGTTATGATAATAACTTTATATTGTAAAAATTCGATAAATGTAATTCTTATAAACGCAATAATCCCTATTTTCAACTTTGTAACAGCAAACTTAATTCAAGTTCAAGTTAATTAATTTCTTTTTCGTAAGTGAATATTTGAACATTTCTTATAAAAATCCTATTAAACTAATAAAATTCATGATGGAATTAAGTAGTACGTTTTGCTATACTTATTATAATAACATAAGTTTTAATTCTAGTTTGCATTAAAAAAATATAATTAATTCAATAAAACTTATTGCATTTACCGAATTATTATTGCACATTGCTTTAGAATTTAGTGCAGTTTAAAAATGTATGTGTTATGTTGCGGGTTACATATAATTAAGTGATTGTATTCATACTCTGTATACGAATCATTTTTTTTTCATATAAATCTTATGGATAACCTCGGGTTGAATGTTAACACCAGCATGTAGCATATGGCACTCTCCTGTCGAAAAAAAAAGCGTACAATCATCCATAACTGTGTAAGGCCTGTGGTTAGTTTACTGCGGTGTACGTTTGCGATTCAATTGAAAGTGGTACATGTGTGTAAAATCATTTAGATCATGTGCACGTATTGGTTTTATAAGTTTATAATATGCAAATGACCGGCCGTTCGCAGCGAGTCCGGCACCAACCATGGCTGCAAAACGTTCGAGGGACATTGATTTCGTGGCATTTTATTAACATAAATACCGGAATTGAGACGTCTTACGTAAAACGACCATGGAATAGTTCCGAGCTATCCAGCAACCACCCATAAATCTCTTACGTATACAATATTAGAAGGAAAGTGAAAGGATTGTGTGATTACACCCTCGCTCGTACACCTAGTTCAGAAGCTCCAATCCTTTTTAACAGTTGATTACTTCAAGAATTTCATGACTTGTGCTTAGTGCCACTTCAGTATTATTTATGGAAAAGCACTATTACTAAAAGATAAATTTACATTTAGTTTATTAAGATTGAATTCATTTACATGATACTAACTCTACAATTTTGGAAATGCAAGTTTTATTTATCCAAAACTTAAATCACTTGTACTACTTTACGATTTTTTAAAGATAAAGGATAAGATTAATAAGGAATTGATATAAATTAAACCAACTCTACCCATCCAAGGTTTTGGAAATGCAAATTTTAGATACATTTTTATATTTATCCAAATATAAGGCCAAAATCCACGTTTGGAAAAGGGTCTTAAATCAAAGTTCAATAAGTTCATGTTGCAAAATGTTAGCAATTGACCCTTAACAATGTTATATTATCCTACTGGCTTAGGATGTCACTATTTCAATGTAGTTTTGGAAGATTTATTTAGTAAGGAAGGGTTAGATGAAGAGAGGTGATGTATCAAATATGCATTCGTGCAGAGGTCCATTGTGAATGCGTGCACGGATGTGTGTTTTAAGGGTTGGGGGGTCTTCGGTTCGATGAGAATGGAAATGATGATGCGGCGCGATCGTTAAAAGGCGAAACCCGTCTTGTTTGTCGTTGGCTCGGAACCCGTAATTTCCAGGCCGGGCATAATCCGTCTCGCCATTCTTAGCACTTTCAATTTGTTCCCTTAACATGTGGCGCGATGAAAGCTCCTTCATGCACAAACTCCCTCATTATTCCATTAAACCCATCCGAAGGATAACCGAACCGAAGGAACGAAGCATAAGAAGCATGAGAAGACGAAGAAGAAGTAGGAGGCGGAGGATGATGCTGAAGAAGTGGAAGTAGAAGCAACGGCAGTCGCGAAACGCGAACAATGAACGAGTACGCTTACATAACTAAATATTACGATGCAACTTTTTTTTCGCAGCCGCCGTCGTCGTCGTCTTTCCATTCTTCTCCACGGCGTTGCATTCAATGGCCGTTGATTTGTTGCTCTTCTTTTATTACTCCTTTTTTTGTTTGTTCTTTGTTCGAGCTTAATTTCCGCGCAGTTGGCAAACGGAAGCGGAATTAATTAGGTCGCGACCATCGGGCATCCCTTTAATTTGAGGGTGCGCGAAAAATGTTGCTTCGTGTATAACGCGCAGTCATTTCGCGTCAAGGGCCAAAAACGCCCGCCTCCGTAATTACACGGAACAGACCGGAACACGGTCGAAAAAATAACACCTATTACATATAGATTGCAATCGCAAGAAGAACCGTCCGTCGTAATTATAATTATTAACATCGCAGGTTGATTCAATTTGGTCACAGACTTCATCATCGTTTCGTTCTTTCTCATAATTGCATTAACATTAAACCGCTCAATTTCGCAATATCTAGTCTTAAGATTGAAACGAGTATAAGTATATTTGCTACATTGTAGTTCCACTTTGCGAAAACTTATTTTCTGTAAGTCTTCTACTTGTCCCTAGTTGATAGAAGTCACTAATCCTAGGAATATTCAGTTGTTAACTTAATTGTATGTCCAACTTTGTTTTACTATACATTGATTACTGATTAACTATACTTTAATTAGTTGTATCTATATTTTTGTAAGTCCAAGAAATCTGATGATTTTTTTTGCTTTTTAGATGTCATGATTCTAAGTAATATCCTTGCTTAACTTTATAAGCTGTCAAATACTAATCTAATTTTATTACATTATTATTATTAAACATTTTTTACAGTATATTTCTTAAAAAGTCAATGTAATTGTAGCATTATTTTACTTGAAAATTGTTTTCTGTTTTAGTGTAATTACTTGAATTAACGTTTGTTAGATTATCTTTTTTTTAAGTAAGTAGAATGTAAGAATTGTACATTTTTTTTTAATAGATTATTATATTTGAATATTTACAATTTCTTCATTTTTGCAAGCTGTTTAATAAAAATGTTCTAATGGATACGACTTTCCAATAATAACAATATTTATTGCAACAATTCAATAAATAGTTGGAGACAAAAAAAAGTGTGAATAAAAACGATCAAACATTGTAACTTTATTACATTAATTTTAAATCAAATCTCATTGAGCCATAGAACTTCTGTATTTTGTTATAAATGGCTTGTTTAACAAAACTACACAAATGCCTTGTTGTATTATATGTTATTCATATAAATAATAACGGTATTTCTTGTTTTTTATTATTATTAATAATACGTGTATTTGCCCAACAGACAACAAGATATGCATCTATTAAAAGGACAAAGAAAATAAATAAATTGATTTGCAAATAGAAATCATACGTAACCTTGCATGTCGATTGAGTGCTTATTAACAAGACAGCCAATGTGCTTTCCGTTCGATCATAATGAATATTACATTTTCTTGAAAGTATTGTAGACGCACATATTGGAATCATTGTGAGTGGAAGCTTTTGTTGGAAAAATTAATAACATTCTAACGTTCATTTTAGAAAATTTAATGAGTAGTTTCGTTTGACATGTATACTAATGTGCTACAAACACAAATTAATTTAATTATAGGTAATAATGTCACATTTTTACGTGTATCTTAGAAAAACACAATGAGTTATAATAATAGAAATAAAATGTTGTAATTGTTTAATAATGTATAAAAAAGCCTAAACTGTGTAGATCAAACATAATTTTTATATGAAAGAAATATTGTAATTTGTTAAAGTAGTTCCTTCTTGGATCCATATTTTGAAAGCAGTTTATTACGAGTAAAATAATATATATTTTCTTCTTTCTTCTGCAATCTTTAAGAATCCGAGTAAATTGTAGCCATTATATAATATTCTATATTGTGGTATGTATATCAATGCAAAGAAATTGCTCTTCTGGTTATTTATTAATAAGTGGAGGAAAGACTGCGGTTAAGATTCATTCTGAGCAATAAATTATAGCTATTATTATTATGTAATAAGATAAAAATAAGTCGACAAACATATTAACATTTTTTTATTAAGGATTGCCTTCAATTTAGTTATGAAGATCTTCATATAAATTATATAATAAATGTACAATTCTTGTTATAGAGTGTCCTTAAGCAATAAAAGTGAGCAACTTATGTTGCTTCGATGGTTATGGGATAAATAGGATATACCAAAGACGATTTATTAGAAAATTATAATATAATAATAACATTGCAACATTGATGAAATCTCAATACAACAGTAATAAAGGGCTATGGTCCCAATATATTGTCACATATAATCATAATTGATAGGCAGATGTGTGAATAATCTTAAAATGATAGATACTTCTTTATATAATAGCTTAAATACTGGTACTTACTTAAGTTATAATCATTCCAATACAAATGGATTTTCATGTATTAATTATGCGAAAATTGCGATGAATACTATATTTGGAATCTCTACTTTCACAATAAGATTCCTTTTATAAATTGATAAAAATATGGCAAAAATTTGATTTAGAAACATCACAAAATATGTTAACAGTATATATTTGTGATGATATTGGTCCATTGGTATATACAACATTTGGAAGTCTTTTTTCAAGGTGGTCGAAATAGAAGAAGATTTAGAACCCCCTTACAGACTTACATACATGGATGAAGTTTTGTCGGTCTAAAATAAAGATATACAACTTGTTTGATCATTTGATAGTTAAAGTATATTAGATAGATGTTACTTCTTCGTATATCTTTTGTAATGTTGATTGTTCTTGTGCAAGGTGATGATCCATGAATCCGCAGAATTTCGCAATGAATCATTGGGAATGGAAAGTACGAAGCATAGGTTTATGAAGATGAAGAAATAAGGGAAGATTGCTGTAGAAGTGGAATTAGAAGTACTATTTAACTGCATATATTACTATCAATGATTATATTAAGTTGTGAACATAATTGGAGTTTGCCGGTTTAAAATAGCGATATTTCACTTTTTTTCTTATCTTATCATATCTGTATAACCATAGGTTTCATCCTAAGATGGTAGACATTTGATAGGTTACTTTGATTAATATGGATTTTACCTATGTTTATATAAATGATGATTGTTGGGGTGCAGGGTGTACCATGATCTAGTCATGGATTACGCAATGGTTCTGTACCCATTGGGACGCGCCTTTCCATGCCGAAACCGGCTCCGAACCCATAATATTCGCTTTTAATGAAATCGTGCGCAATAAACAAATATAAGCCGCAGCCATTATCACGCGCGCTTCTGTTTTCCCTTGTTAGTTACACTCATGCCCCAGCCTTATCTTACACGATCTCGCAATTTTATGGCAACACACAGTATATATATGCCTTAACTTCATCCTCCTCCACCACCAGCACCACCATTATATTTTTTTATTGTATCCTTGGTACGTTTCGCCTCCGTGCGACGAGAGTCCTCTTCGCGAACAATACCGGCCTTTTCATTTACCATTATTGCTTCAAGGAAGTCGTTAAAAGGACACCCGTCTGATTAATACAATACCCAGGATTTATATCTGCTCCGTGCGATAATGGGATCAGATTGAGATGCAAATTGGACACTTGTTCGGTTCATTAGAAACTTGCACACATACACACACATATATATATATATCTATATATAATTAATACACGTTCGAATGCGTTTATCCTTTTAGATAAATAATCCCATTCGAATCTATTTGCATACTCCGCGCCGTGTGTTTGTTTCCAATCGCTATTTTTTTGCATTCTTATTCTTCTGCTGCTGCTGCTTTATCTTCCCGTTCTTTATACGTTGCAACAATGCTTCGTGTTCAATGGATATGTCACTCCGCGACATTTCCCTTTCGACGATGATGTACGATAAGTGCTCGCAATTCCTTCAGCCGTGCACGGTATTTCGAAAGCTCCGAGGGGTTGGGAACCTCCGGTCATAGAGAACCAAATAAATTACATCATCAGTGCAACAATTTTATCCTAGTTTATTGATTTTTCTTCTACCTTTAATCGTGATTAATATTTTGAAAACTTCGAATTGTTTGAAACCTAGGGTCATAGAGCAACAAATGAATTACATCATCAATGCAACAATTTTATCCCAGTTTGTTGATTTTTGTTCTTCCTTTAATCGTGCTTAATATTTTGAATTGTTTGAAACCTCAGGTCTTTTCACTTTGTGGCCAAGTTTCGTGGAACGTATCTAGGCCGTAAAGCGAGGTATGGGTGTATCTGAAACCTCAGGTCATAGAGAACCAAACGAATTACATCTTCAGTGCAACAATTGCGTCTTTGTTGAAAGAAAACATAATTATTGCCATTGCTGCAAAGGGTTATAGACCATAGGTCTTTCTGTTCAATTTTGTTGATTTTTCTTGTTACTTCAGCTGTACTTCGAATTTCGAAAGGGATTAGGAAACTCCGCGTCGGAGTTAAGAACCTCTGTTCACAGTGAACTAAATCAATTACATCATCAGTATTTTCATCACATTTTAGTAATTATTCCTCTTCCTTCAGCCGTATTTAGTACATTGAAACTTTTTGATTGGAGTTAAGAACCTCGATTCTTAAATGATTAATATCATCAGCGCAACAATTTTATCTTATTTATTTTGTTCACTTGTATTCTTCCTTTAGTCTTACTCTGTATTTCGAAAGCTGTGATTGGTAACATTTGGATTGGGGTTGAGAACCTCCATTCATAATAGACCAAATGAATTTCATCATCAATGCAACAGTTCTATTCTATTTTTTGTTGGTATTTTATGGTTCCGTGTCATGCAATTAAAATTATACACTTCTTTTCTTGTAGATAATAAAGTGCGTTTTGTGCAGTGGAAGTGTATCACCAACCCACGACTGGAATGTCGCCATTTTCCATGCAGAACGAATCCCCTAGGCCTCAGCATAAATCGCAATAAACATATTAAATTCCATTTATTACGCTTAATATTCCATTTGGTGGAGTCGCATTTCGTATTGTGTGTCGCAGCGCAAGAAGCTCCATAAAGCATATCTCTTAATGTGCGCGCACTTTGCGGAGGATTCCCGACAATGGCGAAATGCATTAGACCAGTCGCACTTTTTCTTCTTCGAGGATTAGCCTTTTGACTTATCGTCCGCGTCTTACCGTAATTGAGGAATTCTTAAGCCTTAGTTATTGAACTAACCGGGGATAAAAGACAAGGCAGATGATCGAAACAGCATATTCTGTATTTCACAGGCTGTAACATTTGTGTTAAGATATTGTGCACGTCGGGCGACACATTTCCTATTCACGTCGCTTAATGTTCGTTTCTCATTATTTATTTTATTTACCTTTCCGCCGCCTTTAAAACGCGCTTAAGTCATTTATCATATTGTGACAAATAGACGACAAATACAAATGGAATTAAAGGCCGGCCAGGAGATTTATTCTCTGGTCGGCGAGAGCACAATGCCCCGGAATTACTACTCCATACACCGATCATTTTTTATTCACACCGTCGTGATTTTAAACAATTTATGGAACTGCAAGGGGCTTATACAATATCCAACGAAAAAAATCAATTCTTATATTGACGGTTCATATCCATGCACATACAATTATTATACATATTAATGAAACTATTTACATTTTATCTATAATATATTCTAAATACAACTTTTAATGCATGGCAGAAACACTGCGGTCAATAGCCCTTTGCATGTGAATATTTGTAATAAATTATGTTTCTTTTAATTTCAATAATTTATTTATAGAATTAATAATTATATTGAAATAGTTATATAAATATATACATAAACTGTAACACAATTAACCATACAATGTATTTAATTGAATGATTTAATCATAAGTACAATTGTACAAATGATAAATTTTAAATGATTAAGTAATTTCTTATATATTTTGAAATAACGTTAATGCTTGATTTTTTATGAAATTAATAAAAAATATATTTATTGCAATTATTTACATAAACTGTCTGTTTAGGAACGAAATATTTAAACAACAATAATAAAACCAAAAATACATAAAAATGTCTATTGACCATAGGTCTGTATAAAATTAATTAAATTGAATGAATTCAACCACAATGACATAAGTAAATTTTTTAATGATAATTCTATATGATTAAGTAATTTCTTGCACATTTTGAAATAACTTTATTGCTTGACCCATATGACTATGTATTTTTTTTTAGCAATTAGTTGATTCAATTAAGATTTTCAATTAAGCTATGTTATGGTGTGTTATAAATTACTCAGAAATTGTGACATTTATGATCGTTTAATATAATTGTTTATAACTTGCTATAAAATCATTGTGCAATTTGAGAAATTAAATTAGATGTTACATCACAAGAGAGTAATTTAAAAATTATGTTTTTACATAAAAATATGATTATAGAAGGACTATTTTTTACAATATATTTGATTAAAGTGCTGTAAAATATACATATTCATATATACAGTTAAAGATTTTACAAAATAAATAATATATTATTAATTACAATAATAATAACAAAAATCTTAATCAAAAATTAAGAAAAATAAATATTAAATAAAATTCTATTGTTGTAAAGGAAAGATTTTCTATTTAATTAATCAGTAATTTTTATAGTATTTTTTTATTTTATAGTCTGATTTGAATAGCTGTATGTAATTTCTTTCTAAGTACTGTGGTACCTCGATAAACGAGTGTTTTGAGATACGAGCCGCTTTGAGATGAGAGCAAGATTTGAGATACGAGGAATCGCACACTACACCACTGCACACGACACCGTTAGTTTCTCCCACCTCAGACTAGTCCTTTGAGATACGAGCAATTTGACACACGAGCAGTGTTACGGAACTAATTGAACTCGTATGTCGAGGTACTGTATTTAAAAATAATGTGTGTGTTGAAATTCTTTTGGTTGTTTGTATTAAAGAAACAGGATCAGTCACATTAAAACGCACATTAAATTTATGAGATTTTTTTTCGATAAAAAGACCATAAGATTGTACTTATTTTCTAAGTGGATTTATATTAAATATTCGTGATCATCAAGAAAATGCAATGGGAAAAGTCATTAAAAATAGCGGTAATTACCGTTAATAATTGTTTTCTCAAGTTAAATTATGAATTAGTTTAATTCATTAATTAATTAAAATCAATATTGCTGTAGAAGTTATTTCTTTGCAAATGTATTTAATAATTATACATATACATCATGTATAATTTGAAATGTGAGAATGTTAATTTGAGAATGCGAATTGCTGTTGCATTAGTTTGTGTAATTACTTTATATTACATAAGTGTGTGATTGTTGGAACGACGATGTTCATGTATAGTGAAACGTGTGGCTTTTGAGGATGTCTGAGGAGTCGGCGTGCATTGGAATCGATAGTGTTCACAATTCGCCGATGAACAGTCAGAGTTATTGAATTAGGTATTAAAGAGGCCAGTGTGTAATGAATCGTCGGTGTAAATATCAGTCGCAATTCAAATGCAGACACAGGTACATGCCGCATGCATGCGCTTAATGGTCGGTCATGGGACATATTAACCTGCCATAACTATGTGAATACTAAACGCTACCACCGAGTATAAATTACGATATCCTGGCCACACGGTAATAAATGCATAATGCGAATGCCGGTGCGAATAAATACGTTATGCAAGAGACGCGACAAAACAATTTACCCAGCAAATAAACAACGACGACGATTTCGCCTCCGCGAATCCTCCGCTTTAATCCTCCCAAACAAATCCATCCTCGGGTCTAATTTACTGCAAGATTTTCTTTATTATGTCGTAATAGTTTTATTTACAATCTATTCACAGTGAACAATAAGTAAATTTGGTTGAGTGTGACATTAACTGGATAACCTTACCGGTTGATGTTTACCATTATTATGAATATGAACATTAAAATAACTTGAGTCTATATACTAAATCTAAGGGTTGTTTTACTGTTATTAAGCAAGACAATTACCAAAACATTATTATATATAATTCCAGTTTACGTATATCTGGTACTAAATATTGGTATTTTAACGGAATCCATTTAAACATCTTCAAGTATTATCATAATACTTTTGATTGAAGCCTTTGGATAGTTTGTTGTTCGATTTGCTGGTTACACTTCACAATTGGATGTTATATGTTCATACTGCTTTCATATAACCTTGTATATTAGTATTTTATTCTCCACTGACAATTCCTGACTTTTGCCCTAATAACCAAAATAGTTTTCTAGATTTTATTTCCAATTATTCTTATGCTAAGACAGAATGTGGTCTTTTTAGGCAAGATGAGGTAAATGCATAAATATTTGATGGGAACATCTTGTTAATTTAGTTTAAATGTCGGGAATATGTCATAATTACTAATTTTATTTAAAAATTTGTACTTGATGTTCATTTTGTATTCAAAATTATGTAATGAATTTTAAGCAAAAACTAAAACTAAAGGTAAAAGTAATATAATTAACTTTATTTTTGCATAACAAAATAATATACATAAAATTCTGAATCAAAATATTTTTGTATAATGGCTATTTATGCGAATACCAGTCACTTTGATAAAGTAAATTCCAAATCCAAAATCGTATTTTAATTACTGATTGACAAATATACGTGTTTCGGCGAAGTACCAAGTTGCGGTGGTAAAATAAGAATTCGTCGGCTTTACAATATTTTTTCTTCTGGCCTCTCAAAACTCTATCTTTCAACTCTTACTTTATTAATATATCCGTCATATGCCCAGTGGCGCCACAACATGCTTGAACATTCCTTTTCTTGGAAATTAGGTAACACGATTAACATTACAACCTCCAAATCAAATTGTCGACTTCAAACGTTTTATAGCTGGACATTTGTAGCAGTTATAATTCAATTCCATTTGTAAAATATTAATAAATCAACAAATTTAAAAATATTTCATTTCTATTTTAAAATCAATCAGTTTGACTGGGTTTGGTAGAAATAGCTTCGTAAAATTATTGGTAAAAAAGTCCTTTAAATTCTTTATTGCTTTAATGATAATACTAGATGATCATCTCATGCCAAGATTGTCAACGAATCTTGAAAGTTTTAGGTATGTCTGCTGTGTTTAGATGGTAAAGCAACGGTTCTGATACAGTTCCCTGTGGCACCCCTGATACTATGCTCTGGGCTGTCATCCTCCTCGCAGTACCAATATATTTCATCCTCCTCCTTCGCGATGAAATGCAGGTATTTGCCGAAGCATCCATATCCAGAGAGAGCCTGGCTCAGGTGCTATGTCATTTCCCTGTGCTTCCTTTTTATCTTGGGCTCTATTTCTGGAATTAGGCGTCGAGTCCACGCTCCTTTCTCCCACGTATACCATTTTTCCTGCCACTTTTGCAGTAATCTAGCTCTGGCATCTTCCTTATTCGCCCCGCTCTGCCTCTCGCATCTTTCCCTAACCAGGAGTTCTATTGGTGCCACACCAACTAATCCCGGGAAATTGTTCTGTATCCTGATTGCTCCATTTTGCTGCACGGTTTCTAGCATTCTCCTGTAGCTTTTCACTCTCATTCTTTCTTACCATATAGGAGCAGCGTACAACATTATGGATTGTGCCACTGCAATTCAATTCAATCTTTACCTGAAACGTTATATTCTGCAGGTACAATTTTATTATTTTATCATAATTATATGGCAAGTTTTCTTTATTTTCTTCAGTCAACCAATTCCATACTTTGTCGAATATTTGGGATATATCCAAAAAGGTAGCCGTGGGGTACTTCTTCATTTCTAGGTCTTGATTGATATTTATTTACTTGTTCTATTGTGCCGTGTTTGCAATGAAAAGGAAACTGATTACTGTAAGATGTGTAAGTTAGGGGTAGCGATGTTAACTGGATTATGTGGAGCGTGGGTAGAGTCCGCAGCATTCAGCTCCTCCGGGGTATATAAACAAGCGATTGTTTCTAGCAATAAATCGCGGCATTGTTCCCGCAGCCCCGCGCCCTTTAATGGTGATTGCGATAATTTACGTGCGTATTGTTGGCAGCGAGGTCGTAAGTTATAATTAAGGGTAAAACGCGCTCGCTCATCGGGGTTGTTGCAGCGAGCGCGACAACCTTTATTGTTGTCGTTAGGTTGTATTTGTTCGTTCGAAGGTGTCGGAGGGAATGGCACGGCATCGAACGGTACGGAACGTTGAAAAACGTGGGTGCGACCGTCGTCTCGTTCAATCGGACCTCTAAATGCGTTTTACAGAGCGTGAATTGTGCGTGGGTTCACGCGAAATAATAAATAAATAAGCAACCAAAACGAAGAAGTCGAAGAAAGGAGTATCGCACAGAAACATTTGATTAGCCGGAAACGCCAAACAACAACAATATCGCCGTGTGTTCGTTGATTGATGGCTCTTCTATCATTAGATGCCATTGTGTGCGGCGGTGTGTCAGGACGAAATTCCTCGCGGCTGATCCCAATCTCGCAGGACATGTGGCCGACGAGAAAGGAGTCCTCTCCTAGAGACCGACCGCACCATTTCCATATTCCGCTTGCTCTGCCGAGGTCGGCTTGTGCATGCCATCCTCCTAAATTACCCAATTACACTTACACCGAACTCTGTTTTACAACGAAAACTTCTATATTGATCCATCTAAATGGGCCATTGTTCATAGCAGATAACTTTTGTCTCGTCCTGCAGTTTCATCAATTACCAACATCGAAGATAACAAATATTATATTTGCTTTCAACTCTTCAAATTGTATTGGATTGGTTTATAATTTATCAATTTTTTACATTTTGTCTATTGTATACTTAAATACTAAACTGCCTGATGACCATAGTACAGCCTACAAAAAATCATTGTCGATAAATTTGGTTCAGTTTGTCTTATTTTTCCTTATACTCTTCGTAAGAGTACATAATTGTCTTTATTCCTTATTTAAAGAAATAATTGGGCAAAAAGATCTATTGACCAAATTGTGGCTAATATTTTTATTATATTATTAAAGAAATTATAATAATTATAAAAATAATAACATATTCATTCAGTGATAATAAAATTACAAATGACTTTTTCCGCCCAAGTTAAAAATAAATAAATGTGAAACTGTGAATTACAATTATTTTGATCATTTTTAGCGTCACAAAGGAATACTGACAAAGTAATATTTATGAATGAATAATGCTTCAAATATATAAAGTAATTTATGTATTATAAAATAATGTATTAAAATTAATTGGGCGGAAAGAGTGTACTCAATGGGCCATTGTATATATAATTTTTATGTACGCAATAAATTTAAGTTATTAAAATTAATTGAGTAGAACCTGAACTTGAGTCCAAAGTCTATTGCTAATAAGTATGCATTTTCTTTTCGCTCATCACGATTCGTAATTATTTACTACAATGTACACAGTTTTTAGAAGATTGTTATTTAATATTATTTAGTGAAAGATTTAAACTTTAGTCGTAGTTTCAATATTTGCAATTAACATTATGTCACTGTACCTTTTGTTACTTCACTTCAATGGGATGTAAATATCACTCGTATTGTTTATTATGTAAATGTACTTTCCATGCGATTCTTACTTATTCATATTTGTTGAGAAAGTTTGTTCATTACCTGTTATTTACATTCAAAGACTGTGGTTGTCTATTATTTACGAGTCGGTATACGATTTGAAGTGGACATTGAGTTCGGATCAATGTAATACTTAATTTCAATCCAACTAAATTTGATTTTATATCTTATATTTTTTGCAATTATACAATTATAATATTTTAATAATAATATAATTTATTGACCATTAAAACCAGAAATTTAAAAAAAACATAATTTCCGCGTATCAGAAGGACAAATGGTTATGGACCTTGGACTTTTCGCCCATAGATGAGCTTGTAAAAGAAGTATCAGTAATCAACTATATACAAATAATAAAAGAAACTAAATGAACAATAATGAATCAAATTACATTTAAAAAAAACAGGCTTTGGATGGAAGAATATAATATAAGGACAACTAATAAAGGGACGTTTAGTTTTCTTATATTTTGGAAGGGTTATTGAATTTAGAGGAATCCAAAATGTATATTGTGAGGATAAATTGGAATTTTTTGAAATAAATTTAAAGAATCTATCGAAAAGAGCAATAATTTTGGTTTTTGAAAGAATGTCCAATAAATAATATTTTCTTGATTCTTTTTTTTGATGAAAGGAGAGGAAACTTTACATAGGGATCACGAGTGGAGTCGTGGTACTGTGGGATTATTACCCATTAGAACCTCTCCCCTTTCTTCATCATCATCATCCAGTATCTCTGTACCCCATTGGAACTTCTCTTTCTTGCACTGTTGGCCTCCACTGCGACTATCCTAGTTGGGCCTATACAACCTCCATTCGTATTCTTTCTTGATGGACAGATCGTTTGTTACATATGTTGATAGGTCAACCACATCTCTTCACTGTTCAACATTTCTCCTTCGAGATATTCTGGCTCCAGTTATATTCCCAGCACAGCCTCTGCTTTCATTCTGGCCGAACTCTCCAAATGTCAGGGCTTTCCAACGTGGCTTGTGTCATATTTGTATTATATTGATAATGTTGATTTTTTGAAAAACATTTAAATGATTTTTGTATTATTTCCAAAATTGTCATGGTTTGAAACAAAACAAAAAATGAAAAGTCTAGTGGTAACCAATTATTTTATAAGAGATTTAAGTTATCTACTTTACTTTTATCTCTTTGCCTCTGAACAACTTAACTAAATTGATGATAGTTTTGGATTTGGGTTAAGGATTCGATGTTAATCCGGAAGTTCATTTGATATACCATAATGGTTTGTACAGTTAACGCACAAATTGAGTAACACACAACTCCGAATTCGGATCCGGTAATCTCTGGCATCGTCGCAACTATATCAGATTACAAGTATGAGAAAGTAAGCCGGGGCGGCGGCCGTTTTTGCGTCTGTGATATCAGACACCGGATCCGTGCAATTTTCAAAGCGGCCCCCGAAAGGAATACCGAGGGTCTCTGCTCTTTAAAGCAGCACCGCCGCTCCAATTTGGCGATTTCCGGTCTCGCCTCATATACTCTACGCCAACATTAAACGCGAAATTTCACACATCAACAACTCTTGCCCATTGTTGTATACGGACGGACTGATGACGGACAAGCGGATAAAACGAGGAAATTCGGTTGTAGGATGATGAACATGTACATACTACACACACCTTACTACCATCATTCCCTATACGGCTCAATCGTGAAGACAAAGGCTCCGCATCTGATGCGATTCGTCTCGGCTGCCTTTATCAGTCGCAAGAAAAGATGATTGTCAACTCAATTAGATCGTTTCCGCGTTCCAGTTCTCTCTTATGTTATGTTTCTTTATTATTATTATATTGTTGTTGTTGTTGTTTTCGTTTCAGTTCAATCGTGTATTCTCATTTTGTTCTTGTTCCATTCAGTTTGTTGCTGCTGCTGCTGCTGCCAGAAAGATAACTGGTGTGTGTAGGATCGTACCTAATTGATCCCGTTGGGGCGTTTTATACGGTCGAACTGCGTTGCATAATTTATCGATGAAGTACGTTAGATAGGAGATGCGAAGAGATGCGCGATCCGCGACTTGTTTATGCATAATTAATGCCGTGACGGAAGTCTCGTCTTGGAATCGACGCGATTGGCGGAAAACCACTTCGGTGGATTGAGGAGATGCGCGAAAAACCAAGAACAAGCTTGCATAGAAATTTTCGATTCGTTTTAATTCTGACGGAAATCTATATAATTAGCTTCAATGTCATTTAAGTAACAACCTTAAGTGGTCATCAATCTTTTGGAATGAAGGATTTATCAAAGCGAGTCAAATCAACATTTGATTTCTTTAAAATAATTTTGAGCAGTATTTATATATCATTAAAACCGGTAACCATTATATAAAGTGTAAATAATTAATATTTAATCAAGGTACGTTCACACTGCATCCGATAAGTGAAACATAACTTAAATTAGATGCCCAAGAAAATTAAACTATATAAAGTATTTGTGATTTTGTTAACTACAAAGCAGTATGATTGCAGTTTTATAACTATTATTTATTTCAACATCCTTATTGGGTCAAAGGGCTATCGACCAATGTTTTTAAATCGTAATATAATCCACAAATTTTATTAGAATTCCATATCATTAAGAGTTTTGTACTTCAATATATTATAAATAATTTTCTGTGAATTATTCATTGAATATTATTTTCCAATCAAAATTGTAGTTTCAAATTAACATGTTACACACAAAGTATGTTTTAGTTCTCGATTGGAAATGAATGGAATTTTGTATGTTATGTCTGATTTCCTTTAGATTTATGTTCTGGATCTATAGATTATCTCAAAGACTTATGTAAACAAAATTACGATCCTTATGTGATGCACGTATTTGCGTTGTGAGGTTTCTAATCTAATAAGTTACCTGTCAGTGCTTGTAGAGGTAAATTTATATTTTACAGTTTAACCCGCAATTTATCTTTCGTTTTCATTAAACTACTGCAAAGATTATTTATAATCTCATCTTTGTGTAACTTATTTTTAGCGATTTTCTCGGAGACTATAATGAATAAAGTTGATCTGAAAGATGCTCATGAAACTTGGATAATTTGGGAATGTAACTAGTATTAATTTATTGCCGTCAGTCATTTGGCTGTAATTAGATGTCAAAGTTGACAAAATTAAAGGCAGAAAAAGCAGTATCCTCCTATGTTATATATTGCGTATATATTAGTTCACATAGTTGAAAACTAATGGAATTTTGTATGCTGTGTTAGATTTCCTTTAGAGTTATGATCTGGATTTATAGATTATCTTAAAGACATGTGTAAACAAATCCATGTGTGATGCATTTATTATTTGCATAGTGTGGTTTCTAATCTAATAAGTTACCTGTCATTGCATGCACCGGTAAATTATGCATTTTAGAATTAAACCTGTAATTTATCTTTCATTTTCATTAAACTATTACAAGGATTCTTGTCTTTGATTTGAAGAAACTTTCTCTTCTTTGTGAAATTTATAACTAAATGTTTAATTTGTATTTTTTTTGGTAGATAATTTTCAGTTATTTTTTTTAACTACTCAAAACATAAATTATTTTGCTATCTGCAATTTAAATCAAAATAATAATAAAAAGAATTTTCGTTGTGATATTAAAGATATTGAAAATGGTATTCATATGGATAGTTTTCTTTATTAGAATCTTGATTAAATAAATATCGGTTATATACATATATTGCACTTAGGTTGAAGGTTTGGAGCCTGTTATCCCATGCTTAGGGCTGCAATCTGAGCTCGGATCCAGGTGAGGTAAGCCGGTATGCTTACGTATACTCCGTAAACGTTCGGTTGTCCGCAGTTCTTTCCCCAGATGACCAGACCCACGACGCGGAAGATGCCATCCGCAGATCCTTGGCACACGAGCGGCGATCCTCCGTCTTGCTGCAATATTTCGCTTCAGTAATTATTTGGATCACATTGTTTAGGATCATTTACCGTGCATGCATCTCTATTGGCTTCCCCTCCGGCGCAAATCTCTCTGTTGTCCGTGTCCAGAAATCTGTCCGTGTTCGTGCCCAAAACGTGTGCTTGCATCATAGACGTTCTGCACGTATTGTAATCGACGATGGGAACCTGGACCTGCTTTTGATTCATCGTCGGCGCGTCGTTCGCTCCAAAAGAAGTCACTCCCCAGCCGGAAACGAGGCATCTGTTAAATTAATGATTATTACTTGGCAAATTGATGTTTGCTCGGTCTGACCTTCTTCCTATGTACTGAGATATGTCTGCAGTTGGAAAGCACGCGGCGCCTACGGATGGTGATCTTCCAAGCACCATCGGGGTTGCCAATCTGAGCACGGCGATGTCATCCATGAGGGTTGGAATTTTGGCTTGATAGCCTGGGTGAACTCTGATTGCTGCCACAGCGCTCCTCTGAACGTTCGGCCCTGTTGGATTGTTCCAGACGCCCATTTTCACTGTGATAGCTTGAGGTGTTGTCCTAAAATCCAAGAGTCCAACAATAATCAAAGGAACAAATAATTTGTACTCAATCACTTACATGTAAGGGAATACTTTATGCGCAGCCGTCACCACATGATAAGGGTCTACCAAAACACCACTTCCATTGTACTGACCATTGAACTCTAAATACGCTTGCCAAGGGAATGCACCTTGCTTTGTGGATCCAGCCACCTCATCCACCACCGGTACATATCTTTGTCCACAAACACATTCAACCTGTCCAGCGGGGCAAGTGGTAGGTGGCGCAGTTCCCTTTAAAAGTAAAATTTACAAAACAATTTTATCAAGCATCCCTAATTTCATAAATTGAATACAATTAAACCATTAATTATACTCACAGGTGTTACAATCCTAGGATCAATCACGTTGGTATTATTAGGATTACTGCATGTTGCAGGTGCTACGCATATGAATCCTCCACCACCTGTCGTCTGCCTGGTCGTTCTAGGAGGCGGAAGCACCGGAAAACCAGGTTTTCCATAGTGCTCATCGAAATTAAACCCAAATCCCAAACCGCCAAACACCGCGATCACCACACTTGTTATCACTGCAATGGACATGTTTGCTCTGTACTACTCCACTCGAAACTCATCCTATTTATTTGAAAATTCACGGTTCGGGATTTCCTCGTGAAGAATAGTGAATATAACCAAACAAAATTGATTTGACCCTCCAGTCAAGCGCAAGCACAATATTGTAACAAAATGTGTGCAAAACTGGCAAAACCCAAGGGTATTCCACTTATTTTGATCATCGCATTATTATTATCATTACTAACATCAACTGGTATTTGTCGTGTGCACTATGATGTTACATATGTAATTAGTGTTGGATTGTCGCGCATTCATGATATAACAGGTGTTGTAACACCTAAATCATTTAAGTGCATGCAAATATGATTTGGATATTGTCTAAAGTTAGTAGATTTAGCTTAAAACGAAGATTACTTTCTCAACATCTTATTCACTCGGTTAAAGCGAACCACATTGTAGATTTCTATCGATTGACGTATTAAGGTAATCCTTTAGTATAATGGATAGAGATAGATTAATCTGTTGGTCAACATGTATTTAACTAAAATAGGATTGAGAGTTGCATGGATACTTAAAAGATTTATTGTTCTCTGACTTAATATCTTTGTTGTACTTTCATAATCTTAATACCTTTCACTTATTAATCTTAATTCCGATTCTTATACTAATGAATCCAGTTGTTTCATTTATTTAATTCATTATCTCAACGTTGTCTTAATTACATTTATTTAATTAACTGTCACTGTTTAGTATTCAATTAATTCTTTTTTAAATTACAATGACTTAGTTTCTTGTTAATATTGACATGATTATTGACATTAATTAACTCAATACTTGCACTTGTAGAAAAAAACTATATATTTTTTTGGTATTTTGTTTAACATTATTATTTTTGCTATTATCTCTATGGTTATGTAATATTGTAAATTTTATAATAGACTTAAATATGATAATAATCGCCATATAAATGCGACAATGCGTACGTTCTATTGTCGATTGTGGTTTCAATTGTATGGACGGAAATCTTGATACCTAATGCTTGGATTTCAATATATGGCGTAATATCAATTTTCTAGTTTACATATAGTGCAGTTGCACAATAGATAAGTGGCCTCGTTTACTTAACTCCAAGAGCGGAAGCTGGCCTTTAATTTGTTTACCTTTAAAATTACGCTCTTCGTCAACAGAGTTATTATTATGTTGTATCTACATCATACCCACATTTTTATTTGTGCGAAGGGCAAACATACAACATTTTTTTTTGTTGCCATCAATATTATTTACGATCAGCGTTCCGGAGCGCCCCTTCATCATTTATGGATTACGCAATTATTTATGTAACGCAGTTTCGATGATGATGATGATGACGAAAACGAAGGAGTGCAGCGGTTCGGAAAAGTATTAAAAAATTTTAATTGGCGCCGATAAATTATCGTCGCTCTGTCCCCGGGCGTTTCCGAGCGCCGTAAATCTCCACGAAACTAAGTGAAAATTATTTATGGCCACGTGAAAATATGTCCAAAAAAAGATGTATGTGAAGAGGACGAAGGACATGGTGCGGTCATTAGTTCGGATGAATTAGCTGGAAACGAAAGAAAAGCGCGACGAGGCGAAAAGCGAATTGTGGTGGAGGAGGAGGAGGAGGATGTTGTAATTAAATGACAGCGCACAAACTGTAAGAATTCGTTGTGTTCTTTTCCGTTGTTGTTCTCCTCTTTCCAATTCGTTGCTTTCCTTTTTTAATTATCGATTTGTTCGTCGAGTTTATTCCTTTATTTCTCTCTGTTTTATTTTCGTTTCGTCCTCTTTCTTTTTGGGCCGCAAGAGAAGACGGCGTGTACATGTGTAGATGTGTGGAGTTAATGAGTGGAAATGTTCATCAATCACCTGAACGTCCTTTTTATCGCTGTCCTCCTCTCTTTCTCTTTTATACACACACCCTATGTATATATGTAGATATATCCCATGTCCTGTCGTCCTTCTTCCTTTCTCCGTCTCCTCTCCCCCGCCACATAAAATACGCCCGGCGGTTTGTTAAATATCCCCGAATTGGGGGCCGCCCAAAACGTGTCGAGCCCGAAAAAGGTTTATCTGCGTGCATAATAAAAATGCAAAGTAACATTTATACAAATTACATAAAATACAGGGACAAGATTAAGACCCGGCCACACAATAAAACGAATTACAATTGCCGTTCGTCCTCTCTGTCCGTCGCGCTCGAACCCTTTCCCGTCCGTCCTTTGCGGTTCATTGCTCTTTTTCAACACTCATTCCCAATTAGTGTTATCGACTTTTATTTTCCTTCCTCCCTCCGTCATCCCATGCATTTATCCTTGTTCCCCATTATCCTTAATTTTATTATTGTTCCGTCAATTCATTCAGTCGATTAGCTATTGCAGATTTTGCTCTTCGACGTCTTGCCGACAATACTTGACAAGTAACATGTATAAAAAGTAGTAATTTACTATTATATTAATCGTCTATAGTTAGCAAACATTTTCTGTTTTATACACATTACTTGAATCTATATTCTTGAAATTATAGTAAACGTTCGTATAACTTGTTCGGTATGCATACTTGACAAGTAGCAAGTATAAATTAAATTAGAACTTATGCGCTATGCTTTAGCTATAATGTTTCGACAATATTTGTATAATCCACAAGAATATTACCTTTGTTTGGCAAATAACAGATGTAGTCTAGTATTCTGTTGTCCATAAACATTTATTGTTTTTCTACAATACTTGTGTAAGTAGTTACTATAATTGTACTTGACAAGTATATATTACACCCATACCTCGGTATACGGCCGCTCTTTATACGGCATTTCGCTATAACGGCCCTCTTCAATTAAGGCACGTTTTCGATTTACGGTCTAAAATGTTTCACCAACATGTAGCCAATCTTGCGCAAGCGCAATAATTGATTCCTTATACGGCTTTTCGCTTTGCGGCCAAGTTTCGTGGAACGTAACTAGGCCGTACAGCGAGGTATGGGTGTATTTAAGTCTTCTATCTATTAGATTTAACACATGTTTGAGTGTTAATATTTAATTATCGATGATGTGTGTAAAATTACTTGGATACTTCCTAAATGTAGTGTGTATGAGATGGTTAAAATGTGTGCATTACTTGTATGTAATCAATGTACATAAATGATACCATTTCTGGAAAATGCCTAACTTATATGACAATTGTCTATGGGATTTTATTGTATTAAATACGACCTATTATGTAGAATTCTTAAGGTTCCCAACTTCAAACTGTTTCAATTTTTACCTGAAAGTACTTCGCAGTGAATGAGATTTATTTATTATTTGTAATTATTGTTATACAAGTATAACCAATAATGTAGTGTATTTTTGTATACCATCTTTAAATCATCTCAATTTTATTTGTCATGTACCAAGTTTTGCACGTGATTTGTACATAAAAGTATCTGATGGTAATTATCATGAAATGTACAAGCATAACCTAACCTGTATAAGCATGAGTACTTTCCCATCTTCAAATTATCTTATTTTTTACTTGACGAGTACCATGTATTATGTTCAAGATTTGTATATGAATGTAGCTAGCTTATATGCTTATATTACTAAGAAGCATGTATGTATTATATGTATCTATTGCTTCTCGTCTTCAAATCTTCTCATGTTGACTTGACAAGTAGTTAAGTTATTACGAAGTTTAT
Organism: Nicrophorus orbicollis; assembly: GCA_018845635.1. Lineage (NCBI taxonomy): Eukaryota > Metazoa > Arthropoda > Insecta > Coleoptera > Silphidae > Nicrophorus > Nicrophorus orbicollis. The sequence goes on along the minus strand of JAFMTC010000628.1, from coordinate 211,088 downwards.
TGTTTTTTTTGTGTTACTGGTAGAAGTTTAAGTACAAGTATGCAAAGTATTCAAGCTTCCCGTCTTTAAATCATTCCAAGATGTACAACTAGTACTTGTCATACACTTTAACAATTCTTTTTAAAATCATCTGCGTTTAACCATAATCCTTTCGTATTCCTAATCATTAATAACGACACGTAAGATTTCCTTAATAATAAGTCAATGTATTTGCATACTTATCACCTATAGAGTAGATGTTAACAGCTCGGTATAATCGTAGAAATAATTTATAAAAGCAATTTTCTGTTATCAAATGCTAGTGAAAAGCTATCAATTTGAAACGTGTAAGGTATAGAATGCGCCTATTGGAAATATATATTATTGTTTTTATTTTCTTTTTCGCGCTGTCTGTTAACCAGTTAGATTCTGTTGGAATGAAAGTCATAAGTTATTCTGTTTATTTATCTGCAGTTTGCATGTGATTAATCTTCCTTCTGCAGTTAAATGCGATATTTAAATTGGAAATGGTATAAGTTATCCCTTTTGTGCGTTCGAAGAAAAAGAGAGAGGATGGATATGATCTTGATAAAATTTCGTTTTATTATGTGCACAACCGTTGCGAAAGGCGAGAAGAGTTGTTTGTGTTTGTATATCTGTATACGTATATGAATGTGTCTGTTGCGAATGTGTGCGCTTTTTTTGTTTGGTCTCGTTGTACGGAGGGTGGCATTATGTGTGTAGTTAGCTGTTGTATGCAGCTGTATCAGTTGCACAATTAAAATAAATGGAATAACGGACTAACGGAGATAAATATCTCTGTTGCTAATTATTTACATTGTGCGCAATCTATGCTCGGCGCAGCAAATACTCATTGGTTGGCACGAAGAAAAATAAACTGGAATGAAGAAAACAACAAGAATAAAAAAATGTATAAGAGCTTGAGTACAAAAAAAGCAACGTGGAAATAAGTAGACTTTCGAATGTATTAATTGATTAATCATCCGATCAATGGGTGTATTAATTAAATCGGCCAATATTGATCATTTCACCGGGCGCACCTCTTCTCTCCTCGTGCGTTGTTATCTCATCCAATGTGTGTTTCAATTCCATCCAGTTCGAAGATGCAAGACTATCTTCCGATAACGCAACGCCATCATCGCGCTTGTTATTGTTGTTATGATGATGATGATGGGGCCTCCAAAATCGGAGCGCGGCCTTCGCGATGATTAATTAAGATGCGCCGTGATTAATTGATTCGGATGAGCGCCCGTGAAAATGTTTATTAATTCCAAGACCGCTGGTGCAACAGCCCGAAGAAGAACAACGGCGGAAGAGAAGGGGACACGAGCAACAGTTGATTTATTCACCACTCGATGCTATTAACCACTGTCTCTTACGTCCGAGTGTACTTAATTATGCAACGTATTGTGTGTACATTTTCACATATTTATATAGATTAACCGGATGACGAGTATTGAGTGATGTTGTTAAACAACTCGCCAAAATTGATTGGTATACAAACTCTCGTATAACGCGGACCTCTCATAATCATGTTTCGATATAACGCAGGACAAAAATACAACTTATGAACTATTTTGGGAAGGACTTTCGAACCTACAATTTGTACGAAGAGGCCATAAAGCTCTTATTCATAAATTAATATATTGATAGAAATATGGATTAATTAAAGAACTAGGATTAGGTTTCCATATAACACGGTACAAATTTAAGCAATTTGTACTTATTCTGAACTTGATCAATGAACCGTGTTATAAGAATAAAACAGTACAATCATCAATATAATTATTAAAAATAGAATATTCTTTTAACACGATTTCCATATTTAGCGATACCAACAACGTTGGAGCAAAGTTGACTGTATATTTCAATCAATTATTGTGTATTATTCTATATTCGTAATCATATGTGTAATAATTACTTTTTTTTAAGGCGGTTTCCATATTAAGAAGTATCAATTAATAGAGTTAACTGTATATTTGAATCAATTATTGTGTATTATTTTACTTTGGTAATCATGTTTGTTAATTCTGAATTTTATCTCTAATTATTTTCAATTATTTTAACGCGGGTTTCTATTTTAAGTTCAATTTAATCGCCTTAAAGAATTGTTGACAATATATGTTAATCAATTATTGAGTATTATTCTACATTCGTAATCATATTACGATTCTTCTTATTGGGTAATTACTCAGTAATTCTTTTAACACGGTTTTCCTATGTAATAGTACTTATTAATCGTGTTAGAGGAGAAGGAGGGTGACTGTATATTTGAACCAATTATTGAGTATTATACTATATATGTAATCATATTCTCAATTTCTTCTTGCTTGGTAATAATTTTAAATTTCTCCTAACGCGGTTTTATCGAGTAATAGTACTAATTAATCGCGTTAGATGAGGATGGTTAACTGTATTTGAGTATTCTACATTCGTAATCATATTCTCAAATTCTTATTAGGTAATAACTCAATAATTGTTTTAACACGGTTTTACTAAGTAATAGAACTAATGAATCGCGTTAGAGGAGAAGAAGGGTTGACTATATTTGATCCAATTGAGTATTATTCTACATTTGTTAGAATATTCTCAATTTTTTCTTACTGGGTAATAATTTTAAATTTCTTCTAACGCGGTTCTATCGAATAATAATAATACTAATTAATCGCGTTAGAGGAGGAGGCTTGACTATATATTTCAATCAATTATTTAATATACAATAATTCGTTCTATTATTGAAGTTAAAAGCGACTTTAAAATCAATTTAGTTTGAATTATGAAACAATCATGATTGAAATATAATATGCTGTTCGTGACTTTAACTTATAACTGATTGTTTAATTGATTATAATAAACGTTAAAAAGAAACTTTATAGTGTCAATTACAGCGTTAAACTATATTTATTACGTAACAATTAAATTTATCAGTGTAACTTTCGAAATAAACTATATCAAATTATTAATATTTCGTGACTTTAACTAACAAGTTATTGTTTAAGTGTTTCTAACAAGACACTTTATATTGTCAATTATATTTGAAACGGCTTTAGAATATGTATTTGGTTACATAACTTATGTTGTACACTTTATCGAAATGTAATTTGTATTTCGCGACTTTATGACTAACCTATCTTATAAGATTGTTTAAATATTTATATAACATGTTTGACAATTATATATGAAATTACTTTAGACAAACAATGTATTATTTGAATTAATGAAATATCTTTAATATAATTTGAATTTCGCGCATTTGATTATGAAAAGATTTTTTTAACTGTTGGTATTATGTTCTAAAACTTAATTGAAGAATCTATTAACAAATGAAGTTCTTCAACATGTGAAAAACAGGCACTAAATACAGTACAAGAAGTATATGAATTTTTTTGGAGTCTGAATTAAAAATAAATAACCACAATAATGGCTATAAACCATTTGTTCTGTTTGGCATTGTTCTGTTTTTTTTTATTTCGTTTTCGTTAATATCATGAAACAAGAGTTATATAATATAATATAACCAGTTCCATAAATACTTGTAACAGGATTTTTATAATTAGTTATAACTGATTGTCTGTTATGAAGTAATTTACATTTGTTAGAAAGTAATTTACATCGAGCTTTAAACTTTCCTATATTGAATGTGATTCTTATTATTATTATTAGGAATTGGATCAGAATTATAATTAATCTTAATTTTAAAACGTAGTCAGATTAAGTTTTATATTTATTATTTTCTTGAATCATGATATGAATGATCATAAAATCCAACATTTCTTTAAAGAATTGTTTATAGTTTATGAAGTAAATCAATTATAATATATCTTCATCATTATCACGGTTGACAAATAATGGTGACATTTAAGTATTAACAAAATTTTATTGGATCTCTAATTGCGAGTTTACAAAATAAAAGAAGAAGAAGGGTACACCGAAATCGTAAAGCCCAAGTCGAAAGTACCGTAAAACTTTTCTTTTGTTTTTCAATTCGTTATCATTTTTATTTGCGAGGCAACGGCGATTCCAATTACAGTGCAGATAAATTTCATGAATTACGAACGTTATTAAAATCTGCCCATAAAATGGCCGACATGTTTAAGTGCCATATTTATTGGGTTAATATAAAGTGCGACGTGTTAATCTCGCATACACACACACACACACTCATGCATGCATGTGCATATACGAGCACGCATACACACACGAATGCTAGCCGGCGCAAAATACGTATGGGGGCCCCGCCGATTCGTATCTCCTTATTTATTGTTACTTATATTTGTTCTTGTACAAGCAATAAACGTTGCTCCGTTTCGTTTTTGGTCTCCTTCTTTATTTCCCTTTCTCAAATGGAGTGCGATCATAATCCTCCCCCTGTTCCATTTAAACCGTGTACCAATAAAATGCACTTCCCTTTTGTATCTCGAATTGAGATATCCTCCCCTAAATTGTTGTTTTCCTTGTTGTTTTTGTTACATCTTTGCGGTCTCTATTGATATCAAGCTAGTCGCCAGACGTTGTATAAGCTAGACCTTGCGTGTAGACAACAATTTACCAATTAAATTAGCATTTGCATGATGGCCTCGGGTCTCGTACCTCTTCTTCATGTCTCCCTCCCCACCACCCATCGCTGAAAGATAAAAACTTATGTGAAATGAAGAAAATGGAACGGCTATTTCATTTTCATCGCGACAATAGCTTTAACATCAATCTGAACTAATCTATGGAATTACAGCAATTGATCGTTAACGAATCTTATGTTTTCAGACTTACAAAACACTTTCGTTGTAGTCCCATTACGTTCTTTGATGGGAAATACTAATTGATATTTCAGTGTTTCTGAGAATATACATACAAAATGAATGTTTATAGATTTACAATACTTTACTGGTGGGGTTTTTTAATTGATATTTTATTGATGTTAAGTTTGTAGATTTTAAGGAAAAAATTGTATAGACATTTCTTTTATAAAAACAGCCTCTATGAAAGAGAAAGAACATAATCAAATGAACAATAGATACTGGTATAGGGTACGTGTGGGATACTTATATTTAGGAGGGGTTGATGTATTTCGAAAGATATAAAATTTGAAGAGAGCATAAATTTGAGTCTTTTGAGATGAATTTAAAGGAAAGGGAGAGGTATCTATCGTGGACAGGAACAATTTTGGTTTTGGAAAAGAGAAGGTCATTTGGAGGATACATATTTCTAAATAGAAATAGTTTTCTACAAACTATGGAAAAAATATAAATTGGGGAAATGGGTGAAAATGTTTATCCAATATATATTTCTAAACAGTAGTAGTTTTCTACAAATACATTTTGGATAAAATGGACAAAAAATAAATCTAATACATATTTTAATTGTGTTAAGATGATAAATTTCAGGGAAATTTATAAGTATGCAATAAATTTTAAATATAAAGTTTTTTTTACAAATAAATTGAGGACAAAATGGAGGAACAATAAAAATATGTTTATTATTGGACCGAGTATCGATACCTGGGGGACACAGCCGTTTTCTTGGATTCGCGCTTTTTCGCTTGTTAATTTCGGTTTCTGCGATGTTTCGGCATGCGGGGGGTGGTTGATAATTTAATTGGAATGTGGCGCGAGTTTGTGTGTGTGTGTGTATGTCGAGACAGGCGGCGCGCATAAATTATCGCGAAAGAAAACACGGGTTTATTAAGTTTTATAAGCACGAGACTGTGCAGATATAAATGTACAATCTCACCCACTTAACGTATCCCATTAATATATAATTAAGTTGTTGGAATCAAAAGGCCGCGCCGAAGACAACTGCTTTCAGCGATCCACATTTAACCTTTCGTTCGCCCATCCCTGAAAACTTTTTAAAAATCTATCTCCTCCACACAAAACGCACATACTTCTAATATTTCGCTTCTTAAATTGGTAAATTATACAAATATCAATATTTCGATTCTATTCTATATGAAAATGGAACATTTTTATACTTAGATTTGTTTCATTATATCATGAAAATTCCGTTTCATTAACTCCTATCGAATTTCCTGTTAGCATCGTCTCGTCCCTACCGATTAATAGTCGCGTTTCGAATATGTATCGCCGTTGTTTGTTGTCTCCTCGTGTTGTTTCGTAATCACGCTTTTGCACTACTTTCGAATGCCACAGCTGCTGTGCGCTCGCTCTCTCATGCTAAACAACAGTTGGGTAACAAGACAATTATCATACACTCAGGAGATTCGTACAGAAAAGTTCACGGCACTTATACCTTTGTTTCGTTCTTTATTTATATAATATTTCCATCCCACCATTGCAAATACTTCATTATCTAATTTATAACAAGAAACATACAGTTTTTATAAATATACTATTTTATTAGTATAAGCAATAATCCCTGTATTGTACAATAACAAATTCAACGAAATATACATTATTAGTTAACTTACTTTTTTCAGTTCTTATTAAATTAATTGTATAAGAAACAATATTTTTGCTAGAGCGAAATACCAACTTATGCCCTTTAAGTATTTGGTTTTAAATGAGGGTTCATGATACATCTTTTTCTTGAGATTACTTAAGCAAATACTAATTTGTGGGCCCCATCAAATATGCTATTTTATGCATACAAAAATACAAAAATTGAGGGCCCCATGAATTACCAAATATATATTAGTATATAAGTTTGCATTTTCAGTTAATATTTTTTGATATTATTTTCATTTGTGTGAACTGTTGTCTATTTAGTTAATTATTGATATTTTTTTCTTCCTCGGATTAGTTAAGCAAGTACATATATGTGGGCCCCATCAAACTTTAATTTTGAATCCTAATACAAGTATTTTAGTGACGTTGCAATGAGGGTCCCATTGGGCCGTGGGTCCGTGACCACCGCACCTCATCACTTATGTTAATTAACAATTATTATTATTTTTTATAACTAAAATTTACTCGATATTATCTTGAAACTATTATAGTATTTATATCTTTAACCATTTGCTGTTAAATGGCGGATATTTCTTAGTTCAACAGTAACTATTAAGAAGTCGTAATTGGTGTTTTTCGGACATTTCATTTATTTTTTATTTATAAACTTTGAATTTAGTTACCTAGGTTTCGATTTTTGACAGGTGTCAAATTATTCCTCAAATTTTACATTGGGTCAACTAAAGGCTTCAAGAACAGACACAACTTTTCCGTTATCCTTTTTTTGATTTGAATTGCACTTGGAGCATATTAATAGTTAAATCCGCAATTAATTCTAAATTTGTATTTGTCTTTGCGTTATTTATCATTGATTATGTTAAAAAAAGTAACTCGAAAACGTAAAATTTGAGATAGTTCTTAACTCTTAACGCTATTATATATGTGTTTAATGAATTTCCCTGGTATTAAGTTATCTATAAAGGCAGGCCCAACGGTGGTTGTCAAATTTTCAAATTTGTGATGAAGAGCTTCGTATCTTTTTGATGGTATAATCTGCACGGCTGCTGTAGTTAGTACATGAGTTATTAACCAATATCGTATATCAATAAGGAAATAACGCAATTACGAGATTATTATAATTTAGTATTTGTTTAGAGGCGAATAATTACAAACGAGATGAATCTATCCGGCAGTTCAATGGGAACACGAGAGAGGAGATTGGTTGTAGGTTAGGCCCCGAAGGAGGTTATTGTCTCTACCCGTTTTTATAGCTGTCAGTAATTTAGTGAGGGGAATAAAGTTAATATCTATCGGTGGGATCAACAATAAATTTATAAAATATTCTAATCAAGAGAGTTTATTGCGTGGTGCAGCGCGGTTATAAAAGCAACATAATATACGACGCGCCGTGGAAAACGATGGAAACGGTTTATTTTTCTCCGTCCTCTCATCTTTATCTCTTTATTTCCTTTCTCCTTCCCCCCTCCACCCCTCGTTCGCATCCGAACGTTTATCGCTCGTAAAGTTTATTATTTTG
>JAFMTC010000628.1:186813-203121 GCA_018845635.1 Nicrophorus orbicollis | reverse complement strand
TTCGGTATGCAAAGCGAGTATTTATTCCTTTATTTACTTCTCATTTTTTTTGTTCTCTTGTAGTCGAGTGAAGGCACGGGCCCATCTCTTCTCTCCTCCCTCGTTTTCTTCCCGATAATTACAAGAGCGGAGCACCGTCTGAAGCGCTCGCCAATTAAGAGCGTCTTGATAATCATTAAGTCATCATTACACGGCCCCAAGAGAAAGAAAGAGCCGGATGATTTAGCGGGGCCGCCTATGACTCGGACAAAGCCCTGCTAATGATGCACACACCAACCACTCGGTGCATTAAATTCCTCAACACATACCTACAAAATAGTTACATTTTAATATATCTTTCCTCTGCTGAATTTCATTATTAGGAATTCATCACTTCTTTAATTTCTACTTGTTGTATACAGAAATGCAAAATGTTGCTTCATTTTAGACAAGATCATAATTGAAAAACTACTATCAATTATTTTAATTAGGAATATAAATATTGAATATTTGCTATTGAAAAAACTTGTTTTATATAATTATATCAACTAATATGCTACTTACATTGTATGCTAGACTAATTAAGCATTACTTGCAAAGTAACTTGAGAAGTTGCACACGTTCCTTTTTTATAAAAAGCCAGTTTAGATTTGAAACAGATATACTAGTTAAGATCTCTTCTGTAATTTTTGATTATATTCTAATACTTGTTATTACAATATCTCATTGACTTATTTCCATTTTTTACGAAATAAGTCATATTTTAATCAAATTATTTACTTGTATTAACAATTAACATTATCTTCAACTATTTCTACAGTTGAAGCTATTAAAATTGATTTACATCAAAGCTCATATGTCTTTTAAAATTTTATTATTTTTCGTAAGAAATTTGACTTACAGCTCTCGAAGTTGAGTAACGAAACTTGTCGTAAATCGAGATGTTACTTATAAAGTGTACCTTATTATATAAATGTTATAACTTGTTCTCAAGTATATAAATACTACTTTTTACTTGTAATGTAACATACTGTCTACTTTAAATATTATCATATATAAGATGTACTTGTATACGTACCTTTAGTATCTTCTCAGATTATTTATGTGTGAAGTTAAAGTGTGTGGTCGTCATATTTTCACACATTAATCAATCGAGATGTGAAACAATTTAAAATATGCTTCCTCGTTAATTTTAATGATTAATTCCTGCTAATCTTAAAAAGCATTGTGTTACATTTTTATGGGCTTGAATCTGATTTTTTAATTAAAATTGCAGTACGTGTTATCGGCAAATTATACAAATTTAAATCTTGATTGTTGATTCTTATTACTTTCTGCTTCTTAGTATAAGAAAATAATGGAAGTTTTTTATAATTGAATTATAATTTTAGCTCTAAATTATTTCTCATTTGCAACATAATTTATAATTTTATTTATTACATACACTTCAACCACATTTTTTGATAATTGTTGCATATATAATGTTATATACGTGTTCTAAATTTAAATGTAAGAGTAGAATACTAAGTTAAAACTATATTTATTTATTTTGGAAATTAGTTACGTTTTTAACAAAGATTTGCTTAATTTTTAGTACTAATGTATTATTAATTATTATTTGAACAACTGGTGGTATAGGTCAATTTATTAATAATAATTGTAACATTTATTGCAACAAAAGTTAAGCAAGATTTTGGAAATTATATGCAAGGATGACAAAAGCCAAAGGGCCCTAAAATATAATAATATCAATTTATTTATTTCAAAATATAGTTTCCTTTACATGCGTAAAGTAGGTAGATATAGGAGATTTTTTTAATTTATTTAGAAAATTTGTCGTATATTAAAGTCAATAACCATGTTTATACTATATTATTTACTTTTATACAATTTATTATGTAATCATGTTTAACAAGATGTGAATGACGTGAATGTTTTCGTTATTAGAATCTATGAGTAGTCATTTGGTTTAATGCTTCTAAATATGTTTCAATTATTTTTTTTTCAAACATATGTGGTTCTAATGGAAATAGGCTTGTTAGGTTTTCTATAAAAGTAACTGCTTTCTCTCGATCTTACTCCAAATCTGTCGAACGTGTTCAGTTATTTCTAATTGTCTCTTGAGTTATTTTTTTGTAAACCTTTCATGTTCATGAAATAGTCTGTACAGCAGTGACTTCACATATGAATTATTAACAAATAACGTATGTCAATGAATGTGATATTTGAATGTATAGCTCGTAGCTAATTCAGAATGCGAGAAGCCTTTCTGGGTCATTTATGTCCGCTGTCTGTCGTTTCAATGTTCTCTTACAACAACAACAAAAAAGAATAAAATCGGTGAATGCGAATCGATTGCATAAGCAGGTGTAGTCGTGTCCTCCGGAGAAGATCGAATCTCATTCTTGTTTCGGATTCAATTGAGGTTTCTTTCAATGCTCTATTCCTTGCCATTGCGCGTATATATATGTATACAAGTATGGGTGTGCGTACATGAGAGAAAGACGGTGAGAGTATTGAATTATGGGTGAAGTTGAAGGGTTGTAAAAATAAAATGAGGAGAGAGAAAGATTTCTGTTTCGTGTGAGTCTCGTCAGTTGTGTGTTGTGTTTGGTGTTTTGTGTTCGTTCAGCAAGGATGACAGGCCGATGTCCTGCGGCGCGCGGACAGTTCCGTAACTAGCTGGGATATTAAAATCACGCGCGCACTCTGAAAAGATATCTCAATCTTTCTGTCCCCCGAGATATCTGATCTCTCTCCACTCTCGGCTTAACACTTTTTCCCCGTCACCTTGCCTCCGACCTCATCCTCCTTGCCTCCTCCAACCTCATCCTCCATGCCTCCTCCGAACTCATCCTCATTCCTTCATGTGTTCTATCACACACATACATACTCTGACTTATCCAGCAACTTTTATTTTCATAAATTATCCTCACGATCTTTAAATCCGCAACGGCCCCAGACAATAACCACTTTCATCCACATACTTTTCCCTTCCAACCGTCTCGGGACTTCACCTCGCCGAGGCCTACCTACCCAATCTTCTCAATCAAAGCGCAGATGGTGGAAGAGAGGCCAGTAGGAAATTCGAGTGCTGCGCGTATGGTAAATTGCAGTCCAGAAAACCTGAGCCATAAATTGAACCATTAAGGTGTCACTTGGCCAGAGGATTACTAAAGGGATTAGCGACGGCGCGCATACAAATCCATTTCGCTTTTTATCGTCTCCAGTCAATGTTAATACAGTTCATACGTACGCCGGATCCCACATATGTTTTCTCCGCTAATTGTCCGCGATTAATGAGAGATAGCCGCGACACTTAATTACCGAATGAATTATGCAAAACGGCTGTTACGTAACCGCATTCTTTCTGCGACTCCGCGCGGATAGAGCCGTGCGAGAGCCGTAAACCCTTCGACATTATCGCCGGGAATAATCCAGACACGGAAAGTAGAAATTGTTCCGCCGCGTCATATCATGTCGAAGGAATAACTTATTACCACCAATGATTTGCATGTTGTCCATATCCGATTGGAAACGAAAATAAGATGAACGAGAGCGAAGGAAGAATAAAATAAATAAAGAAATAATCGAATTATCCTGCACGCCTTTCCCTTTTTCAATTTACATTTCGTGTCCTTTCTGCTGTTCCTGTTTGCTGTCATTACTCCTTCGATTCAAAACAAACAATTAAATTGCTTTTTATTGTATTCAAAACAAAGCTGATCGATATCGATTTTATACGGTGTCAACATGATTTCTATTATTTTCCACACTGTTTCACATTCCAGATTGTTTTCTGTTCATAGATTTATATATTAGTTATTTAAAAAATGGTATTACCATTTGCTTTTAATTCATGACATTACGGTATCATTTTTGTATTAAATAGTAAAATTTCTGTTTTCAAACTACACGGTACTCAACTAATTCGGTTCCAGAACATAAATGCAACGGTTTCCAAACATCATTTCGGTTTGAAACAACAATAAAATGACTCCTGAAGTTACATTTTTTTAATATTTTAATTTTTGTTAATTTGTGGTCATTCCAAAAGAAATAATTGATTTTGGATACAATTTTAGGAATAAATTAAACTTTATCTAATTTTCCATTCATTCTAATGGTTTTCGTTTCGAACAATTGTATAGAACGAATTAAGTTCATGAATCGAGGTTAAATCAAGTAATTCGGTTCTCGAGCAAAAATGCGTAAAAATAATCGTATCGGTTTCCGAACTAAATTTAAAATATAATACGCCAAATTATATGATTGGAAGATCCAAAAACGCTAAAATACTTAAGAGAGAAATATTTAAAAAAAATGCAGAAACAAAAATACATTGGAAGTGCATGGAATTAGTTATTGATGTTTATTAAGATACTCAATGTTTGTGAACATTCCTTTGATTTACGGTGGACAGAGTTATGCAATATATTAACAAGGTATTTGTGAAAAAAGGTGTAGTGTTTTGTTTTATCCACGGAGAGCGGAGACGTTTTTCCAGTGGAAAAAATAAAAGTCTGGGAAAGCAAAACAACCTATACAAGTTTTATACGATACAGGTGTCCAAAGAGTTGATTTTCTATATAATGCTGCAATAATTCTCTATGTTTCACATGGGTACAAGCAAAAAAAAAATTAAGAAGAAGAAAAGGGAAAAAACCGGAGGCGGCGGCTAATAAATCAAGAATTTCTCTCAATGACAATTTTCTTGTTAGAACTTGAACGCGGATAGAATCCAGTTTTCCGTGTACTGCGGACGCCTCTCTGTAAATCTCTAATTTATCCTTGTTTCATCTTTTTCTTTAATGTACGTATGTTTCTTCTTGATATTCCTTGGTTCTGCGAGATTATGACTGGTGCGTTTGCAGCGAAGATGCGGCAAAAAGTGTTCACTTTATACAGTCGTTTGCAATTCGGAATTATCCGCCGCATCAAAAGTAAATGACAAATAATCCTTTACTCTCTCTCTCTCTTCTATTCTTCCTGTTTCCCTCGAAGAGACGTCCTTTTCCGACGGCGCGCCTTTTTCCCACTAATTCATCTCCTCCCTGGTCGCACATTATCATCTCTTTATGGCGTCTGCATCATTGCGAAAATAATATATTGTTTCCGCGAACGCCGAAAGCAAATTAACTTCATTGCCTTTGTCAATACTTAATATAAGTTATGACTAAATGGAAATAACGAGCTTTGGAGAAGCGAAACTCTTCCAGCCCGAGGCTGCCTCTCGTGTGTCCTAATCTAATAGAACCACTCACGAATTTTCTGTTGATTTAATATAGAGAAACCGACACTAATGTTGCATTACTTAAGTATTACGTTCTATCATGTATACTTATTATTATTTCTGTATGATTTATTACGAATATGAGATGCCATGGATAATATTCACGTACTTAAGGATATAATACTGAGTCCTCACTTTGTTTCATATAGTACAAAAATGGCTGTAGGGTCTACCAATTGCTATTGATAATCATTTTGCCTCCTAGTCCCTGAAAAACAGAACATTTCAGAAAAGAAAAAGATGAATTATCTTAATAAAAATAACTTGATATTTAGTTTTGTCATTGTTCTTAGTATTCCGGTCATCTCATTATATTAATACTTAAGAATGGCCGGTGTTGATTATAGTATGTGTGTTACCACTCAGAATGTGGATATATGGAAATTAATATTTAATAAGTAATAATCAGAATATATTTAATCAATTTCAAATACACCCATACCTCGAAATACGGCCGCTCTTTATACAGCATTTCGCTATAACGGCCCTCTTCAATTAAGGCACGTTTTCGATTTACGGCCTAAGAAAAACTTTTTTCGATGTCGATATATCTACATATTGCCAATCTTGCGCAAGCGCAATAATTGATTCCTTATACGGCTTTTGGATTTGCGGCCAAGTTTCGTGGAACGTACCTAGGCCGTAAAGCGAGGTATGGGTGTATACTAATAATAGTTATGTTCAATATCCTTTACTATAAGTGTATATTCGGTTAACGTACATAATCCGAATTGTTCGTTAACTGAACCATTACCTTTAGTTCTCGAAAGAAACGTCAATAGCTGGATGTTAAAGTGTTCATTATCCAAATATGTATTTGTAATCCGAATATATATTAAAGTATTTTTTTCGAAATCAGAACTGTTCTTAAAACGAATATCTACCGCACTTATAAATAACTGGAATTACATTACATCAATTATTTTTTATTTGTACTAAATAATAATTATTATTAGCATTTATAAATGATATCACATGAATGGAATTATTTTATTCGCTCATAAAAATCTTGGAATAATTGATGAATGAATTATGAAATTCTTGAAATTACAATTTATTACATTTAATACCAGGTAGCAGATGCCATTTACAGTTATGACTTGAAATTATATTATCTTAATGTCTAATTAAAACAGAATTGTGTAAATCCAATGGTTTGAAGCACTTCATTCTCTAAGTTGAGATCCTGTTATCCTGTAAGTTAACTGCTGTATTTCTAATGCGAATGATTGCCTCTTCCTACATAAAGTTTTGATTACCTCTTTGAAGGCTTCCAAGACTAATGTTATTATATATATATATATATTATTGCTGTGTTTCTTATAATAAATTTAAAAAATATTCAACTTTGTGCATAGAAACATTGTTTAACGTCATCCAATCTTTTTGCACATCTTATATTTGTTATAACTGTCATTCCTATTTTTTCCACAGTTAATTTTTACATTTTCATAACTATTCCAAGTGACAATTAACCTAAAATACTATGAAATCCAACCAATAATGGGGTTGGTTGTCACAATATTCCTAAATTATTCAAATCAATAAAAGTCATTATTTTTTTAATAAATATTAAAAGTTTATAATATGTCCCAAATACAAGTGTTTCGAATGGGGTAGTCAGAATTTAATAATACAACTAACTTTGGTCTCTCTTTCTAAAAAATACTATATGAATAGAATTAGTAGATATTCCCGTATTTGGGATTTTTTTCCATGTTTGTGATAACTTTTATTTTCTCTGAAATATTATAAACTTATATATAAATATACAAATGTATAATATACAAAATAAATACGCAATCAACTAAGAATTCTGTTGATAAAAAAATAACTGCAGCAACATCTGCAGTGTTTATGGACGAGTCGCCTCTTATATATTGAAGTTCATAACCGAGTACTAAGAATTCTGTAAGGAACTATTATATAATTAGATTTAGAAAATATTCCCGTGTTTGGGATTTGATTGTTGCTTAGCTATTTCTTTTCCATCTTTGTTCGTGACATCTTTCTTTTTTTGTGCTCGCTCTGCAATGTTAGAAACTCGCAATCTCTCGCGGTTCCTCGAAGAGCTAGGAATTCGTCGGGAGAGATACGAGACTGCCCGTCGCATCCATATCTCTTTCCCTGTAATTGCGTCGACGCCTTGCATAATTTTCAGGAATTTCAGCCCCGGAACGGCGCGGCGCGTATCTGTGGATGTCTGAGCAGAAAATTACTTAATTGTATCCTCAGGAACGCATAATAATCCGAGTGATCGGCGCTCGGAAAGTTATTAAGACCATTAGTGTTTATGAGGTATGCCGGGCGCGGTGAAGTTGATTTATTGTTCTATTGGTAATTAATTAACATTAGCGAATAGATGGATAGATAGATGGATGGATAGATAGATAGAGATGGGGGAGAGCGGTCGGATGGCAAGCGAGTATTATTGTTATTTTTCAATTAGGACTTCGATTCTCCATCTTCTCCTTTCGCCTTCCTCGTTATTTCTTCTCTTTCGCCTCGGCCTCTGATTATTATTCTTTTTTTTTTCTCTCTCTTCTTATTCTTCTATCCTTTCTTTTCCTCTTCTTTATTTCCACCTCGTGTTCCACTCGACACCCGCGGCGTCGTATTAAGCAATTAAACGGTTGATCCCGTAATAAACTCTGACGACGCCCACGCGTCCACCTGAAGGAGGGAGACGGAGAGGATGTAGAAAAAATGAATGTGTACGAATGATTCGCGCACTTAACTCAATTAGCGTCGACACGGTATTTACTAAGTTAATTTCTTAAAACTAAAGCAGAAGATATTCGTTTTATAATAGTTCTGTCTTATTATTTCAGAACATTAACAAATCAATTATTTTATTTACTTGATAGTTTTTTGTTATCTAAGCTACAATTTCCCATTACATCCTAATGTCAATCACTTAATTAAATCACATTATATTCTTACTACATATATGCTTTCTTTATGTTTTTATTTCCTTTTTTTAAGACAAGTTTCTGATTATCTCAAATATGATGTTTTCCCATTAAAAATTAATGTGAATCGCTTAAATAAATCACTTTACATACTTACTATATTATAGATAGATTATATATATTTCTGTAGTTTTTCATCTTCCGTTCAGTTTTGTTTAATTGATGAGACAAGTTTCTGGATATCTAAGCTAACATATCTTCCATTACATCCTACTATGCACTTAATGAATTCATTACAAAATGGATCGATTTTTTTTGGTATTACTATTGTATAATAGGTAAAAAATTTTGTAATTATATAATTTGGAATTAATTTTGATATGAAATACTTAATTAATTACTTTTATATATTATTCATATATTTGTTTCCCGTATTTTGTAGTAATCTTAAATTTAGGGTAGAAAGAGCTATGGTATATAGCTCTTTGCAGTAATATTATTTTCTTTTCTTTGTTTTTCTGTTATATTGAGTTTGCATTTTTTCTTGTATTTGTTGCAATAATGTTATGTAATGACATTACCATTACACCCATACCTCGTTTTACGCAAAGCGAAAAGCCGTTTAAGGAAAAAAGTTTTTTTGGCATTTATAGCGAAACATTTTAGGCCGTAAATCGAAAACATGGCTTAATTGAAGAGGGCCGTTATAGAGAAATGCCGTACAAAGAGCGGCCGTATAGCGAGGTATGGGTGTACTGTATTATTTAATTATTGGTTTATATTACATATTTTATCAATATAACAGTCAATTTAGATATCTTCTTTACCAAAGTGTTTTAATTAATATACAGCAATGATTAATTGGGGTTCCATACTATTCAAAATATATAAATTGTTTTTTTTCTAGATTTGTATAGTTTTTCAAAATTTGAATGATTTTGTTCAATGACGAAAAGTTAGTTATTCTGATTAAGTATTCTTGAAAGAAACCATTGATATATCGTGTTATATACATAGGGACCCGTTCAAACGCCCGACTATCATTGTTGATTCTCCACAATTCAATGTTCCAAGTCCATCCGAACGAAAAGAAGCATTTTTTTCATCCATGTACGCAACAATAATAAACCATCCTAATTACAAATTAATTAACATGAATAATTGAAATAACATTACTTACTTCTTTGTATATAAAAAACGGAACAGAAAATTTAATAAATGTATTACAACTTACCGAAGAACAGTCTGACTTTACTTGTTATTTGTTGTATGTCTGGTTGCCACGACATTTACAATCTTTCCTTTAGGACATTAAGGAATTCACAACCATTTCATCTTTTACTCAACTATTTTCTACCTTCTCTCGCTTATTTTCTCAATTGGCATGAATTTAGCATGTTTAAGACACGCAACGTACAGTGTTGTCACAACATAAAATGTTCGCGACAACGAAAATCGGACTAATGAATGTCGGGCGTTCAATACCGTCGAGCGAATGAGCGTCGGGCCAATGATTGACGGGCGAATGAAGTAGACCCATATACATATTATAACAGGAAGATTACCGTCATTTTTTGACCGTGTTATTCGAAATTTTCTTAATTAGTCTTTATTATAATTACCATCGCATTTTGCTCTCTAAATTGTAAATTATCTGATTTAATTTATGAAATTTACTCTATATTCCATACTGATTTTTTTTGTATTCCATCCAATAAGTTTCCTCCTGCAGCGAAAACTCAACTATAAGATCTTCCATTCTTTCTTCTTCTTTTTTTGTTTTCGTGTCGTTTTGTGCGGAGATTGTTCGCCTTTTATTAAGGCGCGTTTACGAATTAACGGGGCGCCCCTTTTAGAGATTATCTACAACTTAAATTAAGGACCTGTTGCCGCCACCCGAGAACATATACATCTTGTGCGCGGTTTAAAGAAGAAGAAAAACATAAAATAAAAGAACGATTCCAATGGCCGTTTACCGGACCCTCTAATAACGAATGCACGGAAAAAGCGAAAGCGCGCGAAATCACCGGTAATCAAGAGCATCTGAAATTAAAAGCTTCCGTGTCCTAAACATCGCCATTAATTTCGACACGGAACGGACACGAACGCTTTGCAGATTTAATTCGGCCTTTTAATATTTATTATTTCCACGTAATTACGTAACCGGTGTCCGGAGATGGGCTGAACAGCCACATGTCTTGTTTTCGGCATTGATTGTTGACCGGTGGTCGAAATACAAAAAAAAAAACTGTATACTTATATAACTAGTAACCTTAGACTTTAAAGTAACTAATTAGAAGGACATTTTAAAGACCGATTATCTTCTTAGTCTATTATACATTTTCAATATAAGAAAGGTCAAATTGTTAGTTTTATTAAAAACTAAGCCCTTGTTGCAGTAATCTAAGAGAAATTATTGATCATAAACTTGCTTTAATACAAAAAATACATTACTACACTTCAAAATATAGTTAAGTAACGAATGGGTGATAACATTTTAAAAAATCAATCAATCACAAAATTATTATGTAACCATTTATAAACTATTATTTATAAATAATATAACAGTAAACATATTTTCCATAAGAATTTAGTTGTTAAACAACGGATAGGTGATATACATAATTTTTTCAATTCAGTGTTAACAATTTACTTGCATAAAGTTGAAAACTAATTATAATAATTTATTAGATACTGACGTAATATTTGTTCATATTTCAATAAAAAGAGAAAAAAAAAGTTATGTAACAATCTATTAGAAATAATATAAAGTAATCTATTTTTTTTGTCTGTATAAATTGGATAAATATATATACTAGTATTAATACTTTTCATATGGTTTATGAAAGTTATGCAACAAATGGGTGTTTATCTTATGTCTTCAGGTCAGTATTAAAATTTTTCTGAACTATCTCAAGTTCATAACTAAATGCGAAATTTTATTGGACATTGATGTAATATATATTCTTATTTTAATTAAAGAAAATCTTTATTTATTATTTAACAAATTTATTAGAAATAATACAAAAGTGTGGGAGAAAGACCTATGGTCTAAAGTCCTTTGCAAAAATAGCAATAATTATATTTTTTTTCTTTACATTTCTTTACTATTTTAAGTATGTATTTTTCTTATAGTTGTTGTTGTAATAGATGTTATTATTAGTTTACTAACGAGTACAATTTTTACTCTGTAAGAATGATAAATATATATTAGCTTTAGTATTTTCTTATTGTTTATGAAAGTTATTGAATCGAAATATTTCTTCTTAAGTCAATTAATAATTTACTTAATTACGTTAATAATTAAATGAAAGAAGTTGAAAACTAACTACAATAATGTATTATATAATTCCGTAATAAATGTTTATATTTTAGTTAAATACAATACACCCATACCTCGCTATACGGCCGCTCTTTATACGGCATTTCGCTATAAGGACCCTCTTCAATTAATTCACGTTTTCGATTTACGGCCTAAAATTTTTCGCTATAGCGGCAAAAAAAACTTTTGCGATGTCGATATATCTATATATTACCAATCTTTCGCAAGCGCAATAATTGATTCGTTATACGGCTTTTCGCTTTGCGACCAAGTTTCGTGGAACGTATCTAGGCCTAAATCGAGGTATGGGTGTACTCATTTGTTATGTAACAACAAACCTATTAGAACTAATATAAAAGTAAGCAATTTTTAATGGATAAAAGGGAATTAATTCTTTTCTTATCTATAAATTAGATTAAATTGTTCTTTTTTCCAATATAAAATCACTATGTTCATACAAGTTATCATTGCCTATTATATTATGAAGCAATCAGCGAATTGATAGTTTCCAATGATCAATTGCTTTTATTTCACAATCTTTGAGCTCTTCCTGAAAGATCAACTTAATTCATCGTCATCTGGTCTTGTTGGCAACTTTTTCTATTTTCCATACTTAAATGTAATATTTGCAATAATTTGCAGGCGCATAAATGTTTCATGAATCCTGTTTTCTCCTCATCTAAACATCGAGTTTCATGCGAGTTTGTGTGTATGTGTTGTGTGCGGACGGAGGAATACGTGTATATGCCGAGGCCCGTTATGCAATGCGGAATTCTATAATATAAGGAACATTATCTTCGCGAAATATGTTAAGCGCGCCTGGTTAAAACCTGGCAACAACAATGTTATGCGAATATTTTACACAAATTTTCAGCGTGTTCCGTGCACACACGTACATTCATTATGCGCCGGTTTACATTAACCTCCGGAGTCAGGCCGAGCCCCGATGCGAAATTAAAATTAGCGAAGTCGTGCAATCCATCACTCTACGAAAACGCGACGTAAAGCGAGGCGAACTGGAAAAACTAGATTAAATTGATTAAACATAATGGTATAATATATGGGAACAATGATGGTGAAATTACATTAAATGTAAAACGAAAAAAATAATATATTTAAGGACGAAGAAGAAGAAGAAGTACGGGGCAGCTGCTATTACGGCCTTATCCTCGGTATAAGAAATTGCCCTCGAAAATTACTTAATTCGTTGCCGGATATTTAGTACTAATTTGAGAATATAAAAATGATCGCCGAGCGCAAAATAAGGCCGGAAAGCGTATGTCAGTGTGTGTGGTGTCAATTAGGGCACTTTATTAAAATAATATTCAAGAAAAAAGTCAATCCCTCTGGCATTTTCTTAGTAGTTCTCAGGCGACTTGTGCAAGTTTATTTTTTCTACACATTACTTCGTTTACATTCCCATTACTCTGCAGTTACATATATAATTGGGTAACAAACCCTAATTGGGGCGTTTGTTTCCTTTTCACCGAATTTTTTTGAATCGGTACTCCAATTTCCTGTTTTTAATATCATTATTTTAATTCTATGTTCAAATGAGAATGTATTTGTCAAGTAATTTGTCGAATTATAAGTAGTATTCGACAAGTAATTCAATTTAGTTTCATTGTGTTTGAATACATATTCAATAATTATGTATCTTAATTTTACAATTGCAGGATGTTTTATGAATTCTTAAAGTAAATCCAATTATTTGAAATGTTTCAGTCAGTTGTGGATGATTTCAGGAAGTTGAAAAGTCTATTAGATTTATATATTATATGGAAGATTGTTATTTTCCTATTAACTGTGCTATTGAAGACTAAATACAATTATGTCTCAACTAACGAATAGAATAATTTGTACAGAAACTTCTTAAAACTTCGGTTTTTAAATATCACCTGAATGGAAATATATTGCTAATAAGGTTTCTTGAATTTTACACTTCTTCGTCCCATTTAGTGTAATCACTCTTTATCCAAGTCATTTAAATTGTCCACTTAAAATCATAATTTTAAGAGAATAAGAAAATCATTTCTTTCATATTTCTAACACATTATTCGTTATTTAATGTTAACTCAGGTATTTTTATTTGTAATATAGATATCTTGAATTCCTTACAAGTATACCCGAATAATTCAGAAGAACTTGAGATGGACAATGATTGTACATACATTTACACAGTGTATTTATTTCTCTCGTTGCTAGCATAACATGCAATGAGCTGCTCTATTTTACCTTACAGTGTCATCTCTTTGTTGCCATTTCTAGATTAAATCGAGATTTTCTAAGAAATGTTATGGAAATATTTACGTTTTGCAACTCGAGAAATCTTTTGTTTTCATTGTGGCTTTGATCCTTATTTTGCATAAAATAATCCGTATGCATTGTTTTCGTTATTATTGTCACGTCTTTTTTTGGAGTAAGTTATGTAAATGGTTGTCCTCAGGTGTGTTAAGCGGTTGCGCTTTGAAGTGCTGAATTATTCACTTTTCATGGTAAATTCATTTTTATTTATTATTGCTTTGCCCCAGTTAGCTTCATTTATTATTTCTATAATTTATGAAATTTCACTCACCTAATTTTTGTTTCAATTATATTTTATGATATATAACACCATAAAAAATGGTTGCAAAATGTCGCATATGGAAATTAGCTATACAACATGCAACTATTCGAATCAATTTACTAAGCTATTTATTTAATTTATAAAACTGAATATACTTATAAATACGCCCATTGGCCGCAAAGCGAAAAGCCGTATAAGGAATTAATTATTGCGCTTGCGCAAGATTGGCAACGTATAGATATATCGACATGGAAAAAAGTTATAGCGAAACATTTTAGAACGTAAATCGAAAACGTTCCTTAATTTAAGAGGGCCGTTATAGCGAAATACCGTATAAAGACCGGCCGTATAGCGAGGTATGGGTATATTGCAATGTGTAATGTTATATGCTTAAATCTTTGAAATGCTTTGTAACGATTTATTGCTTTACATAAATATTATGCAGTGATTGAGAGAGATGTAATAAATTAGAGGTATTATTCATAATTTTGCCGTTAAATTGTATAAATATGAGTAATACATTAGTAAAAGGTAATTTCCAACGCTATCTGAAATATTGTTTTGTATAAATAATAGTTCCTAATGTCATGTATTTATTAACAATTGTGAAATCAGTTACACAAAATTCTTATTTATGATTTAATAGTTTTTGTTGACAATTGCAAATACAAAAAAATGAGATATAATACTTGCCAAGTAACTTGTACTAATAAACATATGAATTATACTCGGGTACTGTATACTTACGAAAAAAGTTTGATAAGTTACTTAACAAATATAGCGTAGGAATTGACCACTCCAGAGGATTATTTCTCTTTTCATGTAACTGCGGCTCCTAACTTTCATTCTGAAAAATGTATTTTAATGGTAAAATATGCTGGTATTTATCTTAAAATCGGTTCTTCGATTAAAGAAGGTTGCCGACCTTTGTATAAAATGATTCTTAACAGAGATGTTATCGTAACAAATCTTCTATGTTTTATAATAAATCGGTTTGATTCAATGGAAAATATTTATTGGTTGTGCAAATTGAAGGAATCTTTAGAATCCGTCGTTGTTTTGGAATATTGTGCGGCGATGAAATCTTTAGAAAAACTTTGATCGCGGTTTATTTGAAGAGATGTAAATTGCGCGGAGAATGCGAGAGAATAAATTGGAGGTGTTAATAAATGCGCCGTTGAATTTCAAAGATAAGATGAATACATCCAAAGAAGATAATGCCTGACGGTATTTGCAGGAATGTATAACTAATACTTTTACTGTGATTTATCGAATAGCAACAATCGAGAAATAATGAAGTAAAATATAGCGAGATAAATGGGAGTCAGTTGTTGAAATGATATATTGTACGCAGCGAGATTGCACCGTGTACTTGCGACGCCGTACTATATAGTTGAGGCTGTGCTTGCGTCCGGCGAAGAAGATGCGCAATTGATTTTTCAGGGTCTGCACAACAACCTACGAGTTTCAGCGTGTTAGAGAGAGTATAGAGGTCGGCAACCCCTAGGAAGATGATCTCAAAGAGGTGGTGATCATCGAAGAGCTGGCCGGACCGTAATTAGCCGTGGCCGGAGCACGGCTTCGATTTATAAATGTTTAGCTGTTCGTTTTATGTACTTGTTAAATACTGAAGCTGTATTCATGTATATATATATAGGATCAGAGTGGCATCTTCTAAGTCTAATAATTTAGCTATGTTTAACGTAAAATTCTTGGAAAATGTTATGCAGATTGTTTTCCCGACATGTTGTGATACTTGCCAAGTAATTTGTCGGTGTGTGGTCTGTACATACAACCCATTGAACTAAATATATTTTTACAAATACAGAACGTATTCATGTCTATATTATCAGTGACAGTCTCTTAATTAAAAATTTAGTTACATATTATAATATAAAGGTTATTCCTTGTAATTATAATGTAGAATGTATTCTCTTCACATGTACCAAGTAACTTGTAACTTTGTGTAACCAAGTGTACTAATATACATATGATCACAGTTCCTTAGTCATATAGATAAGTATACGGTCCCGCTCAAAGTCCCGACATTAGACTTCACGTCAATCATTAGCCCGACTGTATCAAATTCCCGACATCCTTTAGCCCGACTGCATCGAATTCCCGGCGATATCAAATTCCCAACATCCGTTATCCCGACAATACCAAATTCCCGACAATACCAAATTCCCGACAATACCAAATTCCCGACATCTGTTATCCTGACCACATTAAATTC
>JAFMTC010000628.1:91713-186359 GCA_018845635.1 Nicrophorus orbicollis | reverse complement strand
TCTATTCGAGCACGCGAGTGGAGAAACTTGCAGCGATGATCCGAAGACACGGAGCACCGGACTTTTCCATATTTCATTCGACGCCAATTTCCCTTAGCCTTCAGTTTATATTCCTGAGCAACAAGAACACAACAAAATGAACCGATGAAGCCAGTATCAGGAGGAGGAAGAAGAAGCATGCATATACATTATTCATAAATTATCGAAGATTCCGCTTTCGCCGCGTAATGGGAAAAACTAGTTTGGCACTACACCCTGTATATATTTAATATCTCAAGAGTCTAATGGTCTACGGGTTATAAATAGCGTCCTCTCCGCCGCTATCGAGATTCCAAAACCAAATAAACCTTCCCAGTTGATGGCCTCCGCAAAAATTAGAATATTTATGCAAATACTATAATTGTGGAGCTCGATAACCCACCGATGGTATCTATCGTGCAGATTTGTTGCCTTATTCCTTCTCAAGACAACATGCACTCTGCGTTTCCCATTATTGGGGTGAATTTATTTTACGTTTTTCTTCTATTTTTATTTTTGTTACTTTGAAACTCTTTGTGTTTGAACTCGTGTCCGTTTGATTCGGAACGAGGTATTTACATTTAGAAATTTCGCAGTCGTGCTGACGTAATCGGGGTCGGAGATCTCGCACGTTGTTGGCTGCTCGGTCCAACCCCGCGTACTATATACCACTACTATATAGTATGCACACGTATAAATAGTCTATACGTATGGAACCATTCGGCGTGACTGCAATTTATGAAATTAATATTTTCCCCTTATATAACATTCTGCGCGGAGAAATCGGACGAAGCCATCTCCACTCTCGTAAAAGGATGTTTCGTCGTCCACAATCTTATTTTATTTTTTTCGGTTGCACGTTCCGCGAATTCCCGTGGCGCAGCCCAATTCCGTAGGATCAAACAATGCCGGATGGTTTAGATTCCATTACGTTCACGCTCCTGATTACCGGCACTTAGCCGTGGTTATTAAGTGCGCTTTAACATAATAAGGATAATGCTACGATGCGTTCACCATTCACAGTGGGAACGCTTTGACAATTTGTAACTGTCGGTTATTTCTTATTTTTGTTTTGGGCTCCTTCTCGGTTTAATTAACTAAAAGTTTCCGGTCCCAAACCTAATTACAATATAATTCCGCCGACGAATTCTAATTGCTCGGTCTCTCCGGCTAATTAAGTTGTCTTAGCCTCGAAATATTATAACTCCCATACATCATCACAAACCGAAACCTCAGAAGGTGTGTACACACAAAACGTGGCATTTGTCAAGAATACTTGCTTATGAGACAAACGTCATAAGGAGCGAACAAACAACTTGACAAGTAATGCGTAATGTGTTTGAGATAATCTTATACAATCATTTTACGTAACTAATCATAAAAAGACGTCTTAAAAATATATATAGATTATAATGTTTTTAATGAATATAACTACATTGACTATTCAAATTGTTCCTTAAATTAGTACACCTATACATAATTAAGTAAAGCCACAACTTTGTAAGAAGTGTACACACAATTTAGCACTTGACAAGTAATGCGTAATATGTGTGACATGATCTTGCACGGTTATTTTACGTAACTAATCATAAGAAGACGTCTTAATAATATGTACATTATATTGTTTTTAATGAATATAACTACAATGACTATTCAAATTGTTCCTTACATTAGTACACCTATACATAATTAAGTAAAGCCACAACTTCGTAAGGAGTGTAGACATAACTTAGCACTTGACAAGTAATGCGTAATATGTGTGAGATGATCTTGCACAATTATTTTACGTAACTAATCCTAAGAGACGTCTTAATCATATGTACACTATATTGTTTTTAATGAAATAACTACATTGATTATTCAAATTCTTCCTTAAATTAGTACACCTATACATAATTAAGTAAAGCTAAATCCTGTTAAGAAGTGTACACACAACTTAGCACTCGTCAAGTAATGTGTAATGTTTGAGATGATCAAGTACATTTTTTTCACGTGACTAAAAACAGACATCTTAATTATAAGTAAACTATATTGTTTATAATAAATGGAATAACATTGATTATTTATATTGTTCCTGAAATTAGTATACTTATACATAATCACTACTATGCTCAATTTTACACAAGTTGCTACCAAGAAATTCGATTTATATACGTATATACGATATGTGTAGAAATTGTACTTAAGATTTTGCATGTAACTTATTAAGTAGAACCTCCTTATGAGACAAAACCTCGTAAGTAGTGAACACACAACTTGGCACTGTCAAGTAGTACATAACATGTTTGAGAAGATCTATTTTGAATGAATTAACTCAATGAAAATATATAAGAAACTAGAACATTGTGTACGAACCTTTATCACCGTGTAAATAGCTTCGGTTTTATAAATTGTCGACGATCGTAAATTTTGCGGACGCGGTAAAATTTCGAAATTTACCGCACTCTCCTCCACCATTCCCTCTTTTTTCGTGTTCAACTTGTACAATTTTTTTGTTGTTGTTCTCTTCTTCCTTTCCTCGGTCGTTTCGCTGTTGTAAAGCGCGCGATAAAGTTTGAGGAAGCGGCGCGGCATAAATAAATAAATAAATGTATATAAAAAGTAAACGGCAAAAGGAAGAGAAAAAAACGAGGAGACGAGAGAGTCCTTTGATATCGGCCGCTCCGTTGCCTGCGGAGTGAAAGAGGAGGAAGAAAGGCGCAGAGGAGAAGAGAATAAAAATGGAAACACGAGGAGTCCTGCCGCATGCGGAATCGCCGGGGAAAAAAGGATTTTTATAGGCCTCGTTATACGACTCGCAGGTTGAGATAAAAATGTCGTGGTCCTCGAGAAAAAAGCGAGGAAAATTGTTGATTATTTGTATTTTATTCGTTAGTTCTGAACTATCTTTTTTTGTTGTAAAACGTTATTATAATATACAAGGATAATTATTAATACAATAATAATAATATGTGAATACCTATTTGTTAATTAGTAGACCAAGTTCTACAGAAAACAGTATCAAAGTTAGCTACTTAATAGCTATTGTTTCAGAAGATACACTTAGTGTCCTAATTTGGACCATATAGTAACAATACTTGATAAGGTAAAATTGGTATCCTAATTTGGACCATATAAATAACTATATAAATGGGCTTAATGTGGATATAAGTAATAATGTTTCATAAGTAAAAGTTAGTATCCTAAATTGGACCATTGCTATGTGTGAAATTCCAATATCTGTAAATCGTTTCAGTAATATCATACGAAACAATGTTTAAGAAACATTTTATTTGAATTTAAATATATTGAAACAAAAATTCTTACACGAGACTTTATTACACTTTAAACTAATTGTTGAGTACATTTATCCTGAGTAGAGTACTAATGAAGTTTTCACAGACTGTTTAAACGAGTTTATGTGAAACCGAATATTTTGCAGCTATTGGAAATAACGTTTTACATTTGCTGTTCGTTTACCAGTGCGGTTGAAATTCGATAAAACTACTGCAATCGTCGAACAGCAATTTGCTTAGATTAATCTTAATTTAATTGTATGCAAACAGTTCACATTATTTTACGTGAATCGGGTTCCCCGTCCCATCGCGCATTCAATTCCAATAAAACAAGCTTTCTGCTTACATCGATGCATCCAAATGCAATTAACATAGTTAACTTACTAGAATAATCACAAACTTAAACTGTATAATGTATTAATTAACTTTAGTAATTATAGAATTGTAGATTTGTTTTTGCAATTAATTTCTTCCTCTTTCCCGTTCTAAAATTTATCTTATCTTATATTTCTGTTGAAAACTCTGCTCTAACTTAATTTATACTACATTATCATACTCCCTACATGATATAATTCTTCCCATTTCCATTCTAATGTAAACCTTAATCTATCATCTATTACATTAAATTCCTAACTTAACATATTCTGCATCCGGACTTAGGGTGTTAAGTTATCAAATTATAACTCATCCCGACATAATCCTTAAACTGTTTCCCAATCTAATTTAATTACTCTCCAACTTAAAACTCAGCTCCAAATTATCGTAATTTACATATATGATGTACTTAGTTCTTCTAAAATTGCCTTTTAACCTACCCTTTTTCAAATTTGTCATAATCATAACCTCTAAGTTTTAATAATTCTAAAGATATTGTTTAAAACTATTTGATGATTATAAAATCATTATTTTGTATTCATTACATCCTTTTATATAACTGTAAATTCCATTGCTAGACCAAATCGTTATTTCTCTTCTAAAATAATTCGACTTATCTTTAAATAGTCATTAATTATTTCCATTTAAAGTATTTAATCGTTAGTGTCAATTAGTTTGTTCTTTATTAAATAAAACCAAGTATAATGTGTTGATTTAATGGGCCGTCTAATTCTAAAGATTATTTAATTGATCATGAATGATTGTGTAAGTGCTTCAATTCGATTAAAAAATAGGTAATTTCCTTGAGAACACATCTTTATGTACCGGAACACGTTTAATTATTTAAATTCGACAGTTAGTTAGTAAAACTCTTAAAATTCCGGGTTCGTCGTTTCGTCTTGCATTGAAATTCCAAATCTCGATTATACCCGTGATTATTGCGTTACTTTTCTATGTGTATTTAAGAAATATATTTAAACTAATAATAAGTTATTACGCACGATCATTGTAAATTGGATTTGCTTCTCTCTTTCCCGCACTGTTATTTATATATATATTTGCGTTTCGTGCCGTAAATATCGAAGGCTCAAATTGCTCTCGTTAATGAAACGAATCGCGCAGTAACATATATTTAAAGTGTTCGACAAGGATTGTGGGTTCATTGTATCGTGCATGTCTCTCGTAGAAATCCGTCGGAAAGTGAGTGTGGAATTTAATCGAGGCATGAACATTTCCAACTGCTTGGATTGGTTTCATTGCACGGTGAAAAATAAAATACGCCGCATAGAAAATGCACGAGGCTGTGAATACGAGTTTGAAAAATTAAGTTCATTAGAGATCTTGAGAAATCTTTGCACACTCAAGTTTTATGATTATCTTCTTTTAAACGGATTATGTGCTCTCCAGACGAGGTGATCGCGTGACCATCACACACACACAGCCCGAACTGCACATATCAATTTCAGTCACTTAACTCGGCGAGATCCTTCATCATTATTACCAAAAAAAAAACAACATAGAATAAAAGAAGTTAACAACAAAACAAAGGAGATGAAAAGTTATTAGATTCCTGCGCTTCGTGTAGAAGCCAGGTACGTTTCTCTTTGTTTTTTTGTTTTGTTTATATATATCCCATCAATAAACGGCGGTAATTATCGCCCATCGGATGCCGCGCGTCTTCGGGTTTCTTTCATTCTTCAGCGTTGGAAGCCGCGCGCTGAAATTCAATTCGTTGCGGTAAGCGCGCTCTCGGGATATGACCCAAATGGCCATTCGGATCCGGATCCCTTCGATCCGCGCCGCCTCTGACAGCTCGAGGATTATAAATGATCCTCTCGGACAATGCAAACAAATTCCCTATTCTTATATAATAACTGTATCACCGGAGTGGAAAGGAACTGCGGTCATTAGAAGATGATGCACGCAACTTTCGGCTTCTAAATGAGTGATTGATATATTCGGAGGTGGGAAAAAGCGCAGGATATTAGGAGAGATCTTGCTTGCGCAACGGCTCTCGGTTTCTCAATATATTTATACATATTGAGGGGGGGCCAAAAAAAAAAATCAACGAAGAAATGTCGTGCGGGGACGACGCTGCGTGCTGAAAACCGGTAGCCATTAAAGAATCTCCGAAAGATCGTGCGTAAAGGGTAAGAAGGAAGAACGAGTAAACGAGAGACGGAGAAAAAGTTGTGGTTGAAGAAGTGGAGGAAGGTAAAAAAAGCGAGGAGCAAGGGGCCAGTTATATCTCGGTTAAATAAGGAGATAACAATGGAGGAGGCCCTGTGCGTGTTTGTGTATATGTATACGTATATGTGTATACGCTCACGTCCAACTCTCTCGACATCTTAAACAATATAATCTTGTCTTGTCGCTCTATAAAACTGCCGAAAGCGCCGGGGCAGGCGGTGGTGGAGACCCGTGGGATGCGTTGTACCATGGAGGAGAGAGAGAAGAGAGAGAGAGAAAGCCACTTTACCGAAAGCCCATTGCGCGCCTCCGTCAAAGAGCGCATAACCCATACACATTTTCGTTGGATTCGCATTCATCATTTGCCTGTCATCGTCGATCCGGGCCACCGTAATTACCGTAAATCTTCCCAAATTACTGCTCTTTTCGAAAACGAAACCGTAGAACAACGACCGGTGTCAGTGTTCTTCTCCTGAGTGCGTATAAATCTTGCGCCGCGAAGTTCATCCGCGACGTCCCATTTCTTCGTATATCTTTTTTGTTTTGTTTTATTGTGTTCGCCTTCTCGAAACCATTGCCTCGGTACCGTTTTCTATAACTTTTTTAATGCACATTTCATTTTTTACTAACCTACAATTTCTTTGTGTAATGGGTTCAGCTTTCATATTTTTTTAAATTATTTATATATACTTTGTACTTTATTTATTTCGTTTCCATTACGTAATACTGATGCTTCTATGCTGTTATAGCGAATGAGCTTGATAATACACAGAGAGTTGACTCAGTTGCTACTTTGTTATTCGTAATTTATTTATTAATTTTATGATCGTTTGATTTCCTTACTTCTGTTTTATCTAGAATTCCCTTCACAAACATGCTTCTCTTCGTCCAAAAAATGTATTTAATTAAGTATTGATTTATTTTAAATAGAAACAATAACATTTGTTATTATTATTTAAAGTTCATTTTGAACTCAACGGGTTCGTCGTTTAACCGATCATTCAATGCTTAGTAAATTGTTGACTATTTTATTCTATATATTACTATGAGATTAGTTATTTTTATCAGCCAGTGTTGATAGATACTTAACAGATACTTAATTTTGGATATAACATTAGGTAGTTTTGTTTCCTTGCTGATTAGCATTTCCAGTTCAATTGTACTGAGCGGGTTCGTCGTCTATCAGTCATTCATTTTTTTAAACTTTTTGACGGTTTTTTTTGTATATATTTCTATATATTACTTAGGTTGGGATTTGCTTTATTAAAATTATGTTAAAATTAATTAAATTGAATGGGTTCTAATTAAGTGTTGCTAATTAACTAATTGCTAATTAACTGTTAGTTAACTTTATTAATGATTGAATTATATATTATTAATATTATGTTCTATTAAATCTATAAATTATACTTAATTGAGGGCAATTCTTAGCCGAGTGGTTAAGAGTACCTGCATCACAAAAATCTGATGCGAAATGGTGCTGGTTCGAACCACCCAACACAATCTCACAAAACAATACAACTACGAATATTTAGATTGTAAGGCACATGACCACGAAAATCTTCTTCTGTTATGATTTTGTTACCAATTCCCTTTGTTGTTATAGTTCTTATTCTGTTATTAAGTTCCTAGTTTATAAGAACAATAAAGAATAATGTTAAAATTGAATTGATGGGAAATGGATGACTGTTGATTTTTTCGGCATTTACCGGTCAGCAAAATAAAATAATGAAGGCTCAGGATAACGACTCAAGTTCAGAAATAGGGCCGTAACCATACAAAAAATACATTTTCCCGAAAAATTTGATTCTTATTATGATTCAAGTTTTTGCTGAACATCGACAGATGATTGTTACGATTCTCATACAAAACAAATAGTCTCCTTATCATATGCGATTTTAATTGTTCACTATTGTTAAAACCCTTCATATTTATATTATTTTTCCAGGAACTCCAAACGCGACATAAAACTTTATTTTCTATGATTCGCCAAAATATTGGATTGTTTTGCATAATTGTCAGGCTTTTTTTGGTTATAAAAATTGCAATTTTAATTACTTTTTTAACCGTATTTCAAAAAAATTAGTGGGAAGCAGTAATTGAAGTACGCAATGTGAAATAAAATGTAATTGAAATTAGTATTAAGTTTGAAAGTTTTAATAAATATATATAAATTCTGGGAAAGTGTAACTTAATATTGGGCTTTTGACCAATATATTTCTGTCTCATATTTACTACTTCTAAAAATGACTTCAAATACAGACACCATTCACTACTTCACCCTTCACTACTTCATTTAGTTTACAGAAAAATGTGATCAACAGAAATTAATTAATTGCATTGTAATTGTTAATACAGAATTAATATTTATTTGTAATGTCAATACTTATATATTGGTTAAAGGACAGTTCTAATTGCAAATAAGTCGAACAATTAACATTTTCGTTTAAGATTTTTATTATCGACTAGCCATCATATGTTCCGTTAGCGGACCTATTTATGTTAGAAACCTATTAATGTTTTTTTTTAGAGAAAATACTAGTGGTGATATGAAGCCTATTCTTAAATCGATGATTTATTAAAGATCGAATAATTTGGGTAAATAATTTGGATGGATTATGTTAGTTAACCGATTATTTTATACACACTTTTTTGAAGCCTTGGAATAGTAGGTTTAAACATTTCAAAAATTGAGTTGAGTGATCAATGGAAATCAATATTTGTACATAAGTCCTGGTTAACCTCGGGTTAAATACAAATGAATCACAGCAATTCCAGATGTCTTTGATTGGCGGTGGGTGTGCTCTCTGAATACGGATTCAATTCATAATCGAACATTGTTAGCATTCCCTTCAAAAGCGAACCGTTCGTCAAATGTGTGCGTATGGCTGCCTGCATGCATTAGTTTCCAGCAGCAGCAATCAATTCCGGTTTTTCTAAATTGAAATTTCACTCGTGACTATTGGAATTGCTGCTCGTTGCCATGTGTGTATCAGACAGGGCCGGTCATTATTGGATTATTATTAAACGGGCCGATATCTATTATAGAATGCATTCTAATGGAATTGCGTTCGTGGGGCTTAGCCTTCGCAGCGACACATTGCAACATATAAATCATACAATAATAACAGCCTGTGCCTCGTTTATTTCTTCTCTCCTTCTGTTCATTTCTTTTCACCTCTCGCCTCTCCTTCCTTCCATACGTACACACATAGTTTTTTTCCCTCCGTTCCGTTGTTGTTAATCCATTGTCGCCGTCACGGAAATAACGAAACGCATTCCATCGGCATCGAGAGGAATAATATGGAAAACACTGGCTTACAACAACGTAACGTGATCATAGGTAATTGTCTTCTCCGTCTCTCTCTTCCTCTCAATCTCAATCTCTTGTGGTTATTTGAGAATGTATTTTTTCCCCTACAATTTATTAGTAATGTGATAGCCGTCTGAACACCGAAAGAGCGCCATCTCCTCTTAGGCTTCGGCTTCATCTTCGTCATCGTCTTCGAAGAGCAGACGAAAATTTTAATGGCGGCTGCGTTGCGTGAATGCAGGGAAAAACGAAATTACGCAGCCGAATTCCAGCATTACGCATAAATCAATCCGTCGTCATCAATCATTGCCGGCCGGTCGAGGCCTCCAATGGAGAGCTCCTTTAAGATCCTTCCACGATAAAACACCACGCACGTACATGGCGTTTGATTCATTCGACTTCGGCCACGTTTCCGGCATTTATAAATTTGATTAGACCTGCTTGCGGTCCACTGCAACCTTTTGCCACTCTCCGACTCTTGAAAAATAATTAATGTTCAGCGGTACGAACTTCTCTCCGTTGGCACCGCCTCAAATCAAAGCGTTAAATGGTTCTCCTCGTCGGCTCTCTTCTTATTTTTTTTTTCACTTCGTTTTGACTCGTCTTCTTCTTCCAACATCCATCGCCTTCCAATTCATCTCGAAACAATGGAACAGCAAGATCCGGACTCGCTTCATTCGTCTGTTAATTAATTGTTTCCAATTGGATATGCTATTATCTAAATTGAATATACACAGTTTCAGTCTACACATAATATTTACAGTCAACCCTCCTATAACGCGCTATAAACCGCGCTATAAGAAACTCGGATTTAACCGTACAAACCAGGCTAATTCGTATCGTGTTCTATGGAAACCGTCTTCCGCGTTGTATGGAATTCGCGCTATAAGAAATTCGGAATTAGTACAAATCACATCATTCGTACCGCGTTATATTGAGACCAATAAATACAAAAGACAAGATAAATTATTTTTACTCAATTGAATTGAAGTGTTCATATACTGTTTTTCAACAAAAACAATGAAGACTTTTGTAAACTTATGTAATCTTTCAACACTCATCCTCGCTGTCAGATATGAGTCGCCTAACTCGTCTTCTTTTAACGGGCAAAGTGTCTTCATCACTTAATTCATCTTCACATTGGTTTTCTATTGTAGCTTTTTTTCTAACTCCACTAAAACCTCTCTATAGGGAGCTAAGCAATTCCTTAACTCTCTTTTAAAATTTGCGCTGCGCACCGTTGAAAGATCAGTTTGAATGAAATGAAGTTCTAATTCTTTAGGCAAATTTAGCCTTTTTCACATCTTGTAAATCGAGCACTCATTCGTTTTCCTTATTTTCGTTTACCAATGCTGCGCGGAAAGAACTTATGGGATGCTGTTGAACGGAAACCGCGCTGTAAGAGTACCGCGTTATAGGAGGGTTGACTATATACACAGTTTCAGTCTACACATAATATTTACCAATAAATATATCAATTCTTTGCATTGTGCGATGGATTTCCACTCAAAGAATAATAATAATAATAACATTTGTTGCAACAACCACTACAAATAAATATGAACTCCAAACAATAACAAAAATATAATGCTTTTGCTGAAAAGAGCTATAGACCATAGGTCTTTCTGCTACCCCCAAAATATATTTTATAGCAAAATTAAATTCTAAACAATTATAACTCAAATAATACTTTCGAAATGGGTATTGAAGTAATACTTTTTTTGATTTCATAGTTGCATGTTTATTTATAGAATTCATACATTGTAATATGTATATAATTCAATGATTATTGGAATAAGAGTACATTAATTAATTTGTTTCTTTTGTTAATTTTTATATTTTTATTGGTTATTATATGGACTAAAGTATTTCACAATTTTCTTATTACAATTTTCATTTATATTTAAAAGTGAATTTCAAAGTATAATTTATTGTGTTTCATATTGAATAAATAAAACATAGAAATGTAATTTATCTGAAATACAATGTCTATTGAAATGTGTACAATTGTAATAAGATAATTTTTGTTATAATATTTGTAAAATCGAATATTTGTAATGATGGAAATTCATGCAAAATTTTTAGTAG
Source organism: Nicrophorus orbicollis (assembly GCA_018845635.1). Classification (NCBI taxonomy): domain Eukaryota; kingdom Metazoa; phylum Arthropoda; class Insecta; order Coleoptera; family Silphidae; genus Nicrophorus; species Nicrophorus orbicollis. Next base: position 175,100 of record JAFMTC010000628.1, on the reverse strand, counting down.
TTATTGACAAACATAATATATGTGATTTATTAATTACATGTATGGAATGAGTTATTAGTAAAATTAGATTTGTCTGGATTTCACCAAAAATATGTTTTAAAGGGGCAGAAAGACCTATCGTCTATAATCATTTGGCAGTGGTAGTAATTATGTTTTCTTTTTCTTATTTGAATGTTGCTTTATTTTGCTCACTGTTGTAATAACAATAATATGTTTAACAAATAAAATAACTAAACTTTTAAAATATATATTACTAGATATGAAAATACAATGCATGAATTGTCTTATGAAAAATATATTAAATTTAGGTCTTAAATATATACTGATTGTAGTAAAGAAATAATGATGTAATAAATTTCTCCAATAATGACGGTAGTGATCCAATTAAGGCCTGTTACTAATCGATTAAAATTGATACGATATTTCGTATGTCAATCTAGAAATTCTACCGTTACAAATGTACAGCATATTCAGGTTAAGATCAAGATTGTAGACTAAATAGCGTTTGAATTACACAGGTTTAGTGCTTTTCATTTATAATATGTATAATAAAATATACAAAAAAATAAGACATTTAAAGATTTATAAAATTGATATTAAGTATATAGATTTAGTTGGCCGAAAGACTTTTAGTCACTTTTTTTGTGATTAATGTTTATTATTATTGGATTTAGCACTGGACAAATTTGTTTATTGTATCATTTTTATTGGTCTAAAATCGGGCCAATATCCAATACATAACTACGAATGATATGAAATTTAAGTACATATTATTAATAATATTCCACATATTTGATATTCAACGTAAATTAATTGTTGTTTACTGTTGAAAAAGTAATTTAGAATTTCCTGTTTTTCTAAATTTTCATGATTTTTTTTTGTTTAGATATAATTATTATGATATTTTTAGATAATTGTAAACATAAAAGTGGAATAAATAATAAATACTAATCATGTTTAATAACAATAATAATAAAATTTATTGCAACAACAATTTTAAAAAAACTCAATACCATAATAATGAAGAAAAAGAAAAATATGTTTTCTTCTATTAAAAAAAATAATAAATTTTAAGATGTATGAAATTTTATAATTATATTTAGGAAATGCATTATTGTTGGTATTTGTATGGTGTTTGCAATAAATTTGATAATTTAAACAGTAGTCGTTTTTGTAACATCTTTATTTGTTGAAGATATGTATGCCGAATATTTTTTAAATGTTTTTTTTTGTTAATTATTTTAATTAAAAATAAGGACATCGTTTAGAAACTGGATGTAAAGTGAATTAATTTTGTTAGGTATGAAGTTTTACGCTTTGTGCTCACCTTCAACAAAAGTCGTGCAATCCGTTCAATGATTAAACATGAAAAAGTTCTCCGATCATTAGCAGGAGCAAAGTGTACTTGAATAAATAATACGTTTTTTTCGCATTACGAGCAAAGATGCAAGATAAGTTGGGGGCATAAAGAAAAGGCGAAATGTAAATTACTATGAGATTATACATCTATGAAGTCATTAGATCTAATTGAACGAGTAATAACAACGCGACTGATTTATTTGATACTTTCTTTTTCTTCTCATTCTTTGTATCTCGGAGGCGATTCTTGTTTGGCATTTTCTCGACTAATTAATTTTCCCGGCAGTGATATGCATAGCGATCGGCCGACCCAGATAGGATAATAATTATTGCAAAAATTAAATTAAAAGCGAGAAAGGGGTGGCGAAGCGGAGCGAGGAGAGGAATGAGACAAGCGCACGGAGAACGGAGCAAAACAAAAATCGACGAACGAACGGACGAAAGAAACAACAAGGTTCTGTCGAAGGTCTGCTGTAGGAAAACCTGTAAGACTGCATAGCGCTGGAAGGCAAGTAGGGATTGGTGCCTTGTAACGAGTCATGCGAAGTGCTCTTCTGGAAATAACTTGGACGGAACGCGCATAAGGGAAGGAAGAGGTGTGTGTGTATGGATGCGAGAATTATTAACTAAAATCCGTTGTCAGGACGAGATTTTACGAGATGTGTTAATTGTCCATAAATTTCGCGTTTAATGCATTCGCCTTTAAAAGAACTTCAATCACTGTTTAATGTCTGCCTACCAACACCTTTTATGATTATCCTCGTTTTTCGTTAACCGGGGGAGTAGTTTCGTTGTAGTTAGTCGGCCAATTCCGAAGCTCCGGTCTTCTCGGAAATCTGCTGTCTCCGGGGGAGCTGCAGGCTTAACCCGTGGAGTATAAATAAAATAAAATCGCGATGGAATTTTTGTCTCTCCCGGCAGACAATACTATCGCAGGACATGGAGAGAGGAGGATGAGAAGAAAGAGTAAGGCTGTACCTCTTCTCTGGTAGTGCTCCGGTTTGCAATTATAATGGCTAAGGAAAAGTAAGAAAAAGAGTGGTTGTTGGTATCGTCGTCGTTCGTTGTTGACCAGAGCAAGCACAAGTAGTAGCCCCCTCATATTGTTTCTATTGTTCTACCGAGGATCGCTCGCATTAAGATTAGAACGGACGCGAATATAGTGGAGTCCTGCATCGGGATATTACCAGATATCGCCTCCTTACATCTCGAACGTTTCGCCTCAAATTGCGCATTATGTTCATGTTAATGCACCCCGATTTATATACATTTAAATGCGAAGGAATATATGCTTTCCTGCAACAGAGCTACTTGCGAAAGGGAGAAAGAGAGAGAGTACCTCCAGGACACGAAGTACCAATAACAGCGCCGACGTCCGCAAAAGGCAAAAACATTTTCAAACTTTAAAAGGACGAATATTGCAATGCACTTATCGTAAACTCCGACCACAACAACAATGCACCGCAGCACTTCAGAACCTCAGCATCTCTGTAAAGAAGGACAGTGTGTGAGAGAGAACAAGTAGAAAACGATGCGCCACTCTTGTGAAGCGGCAATTATGAAATAATTTGCGTCATTTCCAAAGGATGTTGTGTTACGTGAGCAAACGTTTCGCAGTCACGAAACAACAGAAAACGTTCGTTACTTCTTCAGCCGAAGCGCGCAAATTGAAAACTGAAATATACCCCCCCACACCAAATATCGCCGACGCAAGAAATGAACAATTTGATCTTAACCGAAAGTTAAGATAATCGATAAATGTTTCTGTACGCACGATTATAGATGCTAATTAAAGACTCCGTAATTATTAATGATATATCATTATTTAGATCGATTGCATTTATGTAAATCGAAAATCCGTTTCCTCGACTGATCCGAGGCAAAAAGTCGGTTGCGTGCGATGTTACATAATGGCTTCTCGAAAGCATTTTCTTTTGCCAACTACGTTACTTACATATCCGCATCAGATCCTTCAGGATACGGTCATTCATGTTATGTGTTCTTTTGAAACTTAATAATTGCAGATTACGTCTATTCGAGTGGTTTTGTACTGTAACATCGAAGAATTGATGCAAATTCTGTCCGATTTCCATCATCACTTTGATGTAGATAAATACGTATTTAGCCTGAAGGATAACTGATAAAGTAGACATTTTTTCATAGACTAATTAAATAAATATAATTATACAAATTATATATCATTATTATTTTATCTATGAACTAAATCTTAGCTTTATAATTTATTTAGCTTTTTTCCATATGAATTACGTCAATCAATTCGATTTTATTCTTAAGTTATTTCCATTATTTTCCGATATTTTATCTAGATAGAGAAGCACTTAATTATTTTATATCTTAATAATAATTACACCCATACCTCGCTATACGGCATTTCACTATAGCGGCCCTCTTCAACGTGCCTTAACGTTTTCGATTTACGGCCTAATATGTTTCTCTATAACGGCAAAAAAAACTTTTCGATGTCGATATATTTACATATTGCCAATCTTGCGCAAGCGCAATAATTGATTCGTTATACGGCTTTTCGCTTTGCGGCCAAGTTTCGTGGAACGTATCTAGGCCGTACTTAAAACTTTCTTCGAAAAATTTAGATGCGACTTTAAAATATTTATTTAAAAAAATGTAAAATATGTATCTATTAAAAAATGTATGTAATTTGTAAGATTTGCTTATATAATATAATAATTTAATTGTTTAGTTTGGGGGGTGGAATATTTTAGATTTAGTTTGTTACAATAAATATGGGTTGTATTCTTAATACAAAGTATTAATGACATAATTTCATTATGTTTTTTATAATTTCGAAAAGAATGATTAATGAAGAAAAATTGGAAAAATGGTTAAAATATTTTTTGATTTTATAATGAAATGTTGTAATATTTCTTTAAAATTAAGATTTTACAAAATAGCAATATGAAGAATATTAGTGTTAAAGAAGTGTCGAATATTATGTTAGTCTTTATATTTCTTTGTCATCAATTATATTGTGTTTTTTTGTAATTGTTGTTTAATATTATTGTTATAATATATTTCTCCATGGAAAGAAGGCATAATTTATAATGATAATTGAGTTTGAGTGATGAGTAAATCATTGAATCATGAAGGTGATTATTTATGTAATAAAAGAAAGTAATTAATAACAAATTAGTTATTTTTCTTCTTACAAATTCATTAATTTGTAATATTTGTTATTAATGGTTTGTAAATGAATTTGTTCGTTAATTAGTTTCTTTTAAACTTTGAATTATAAGCCTGCTATGATGCAACATCTACTGTTAGCGTCGCTTGGTTTCGTAAAATACCGAAACAATCGGCTATTAGGATGAAATCATTTCAATAGTTCAACGTGTTTTTATTGCTTATATTCACGATAAATATTGTAAATTATGGCAAACGATTAAAACACAAAGAAGCAAATTGTATGGAGCCGTTGGAAATGCAGTGCGTGCAAATCGGAATCCCGCAATGATTTCCTAATTTCGAGTTTCAATTGTGCATTGTCCGCATCATATTTTATTGGAGGGATCGGATTCCGGCGTGAAAGTAATTGGGGGAGTGGGGTGGGGGAAGCATTGCGTAATGCGAATTGTGCAATATGAAATAATAATAATCCATTGAGGTTTAATTGGATTTGCAGCGACAATGGCATGAGCAGCGTACGAATGGTTGAATGGCGATTGTTGTTGATGCTGCTGCTGCCGCCGCCGTTGTTGTTGTTGTTTGTGCAAACTGTTGGACGCGGCGCGCGGTGTTGTTATTATTTACTCTCGCGGACGGCGTGTGTTTGCGCACTCGCTGCGCCGTGTAAAGTCGGCGTGATGCTAATTGTTGCGCACTCGAAGAGCGCTAACAAATGGTTCATTTGCTGGCGTTATCTGCGTTGACCCAGATCCGAGCCCCGGGACCCATTGTTGGGTCGCCCACGCAGTCACTGCAGTCCTTCCGCTTTTGGGTCCATCGTCCAGTTACACAGGATAATTCCTTAACTATTCTCTTCCTTATTTAGTATAAATCTAGGAAAAAAACGTTTAATTGATTCCGTTTCATGCAAGAAATAAGGGATAGTTGCCAAATTTGGACCGGCGCCTAAGTTGGTAATTCATAGTTGTGTCAGCCACTGCTTTTGAATCTTCCATCCAATTCCCTAAGACTTTCCCTTTCTCATCTCTTTCTTTTTTATTCAGTATAAATCTAATATTCTATTGAAAAATTCATTTAGAATGAATTGAGTAAGAAATTAAATAATCTTAAGTAACAAAAGTTCGCTTACAATGTAATAGGGAATAGTTGCTAAATTTTGACCGGCACCTAGGTAGAACCTTATGGTGAACAAACTTTGAACCGAGATTTTTTACTCCCTGTACAATCCTGCTTTTGGATCACCGATTCCATTCCGAAGGACCTCTTGCTTATTTCATAACAGCTATAGTTGTTTCAATAAAAAAAATCGTTTCAAATATGTAATAGGGAATAGTTATCAAATTTGGACCTGCACCTAGGTAGAACCTTATGGCGAACAAACTTTGAACCGATATTTTCTACTCCCTGTACAATCCTGCGTTTGGATCATCGATTCCTTTCCTCTGGACCTTTGCTTAGTTCATATTAGCCTATAGGAATATAAATTCAGTTAAAAATAATATTTTTAATTTGCAATGTCCATGTTTCTTTGCTCATCTCCAACTTTTTCTTTATAAATCTTATAAAATATGAAATATTGAAATTAACAAATTTACATAAGTAATAGGGAACAGTTTGCGAATTTGGACTATTTCCTAAGTTGGACCCTGTGGTAAACAAGATTTGTGCAGATACTCATGGACCTACCCTATCCTAACAAGTTATTGCATTTCACTCACTTTCACCTATTCATTCATTTTCTGAGCTTTCCATTGATAATCTCTTTATTCGGTTTAAATCTAAAAAACGATATTTGCAATTGAAAATATCAGCTATTTTACATAATTTTGATTGGCGTCTAGGTTATACTATGTGGGTTTCCTAGTCAGCTATTGCAGTCCTTCCGATTTTGGGTCATCTTTCCCGTTTCTCAGCATTTGAATCTATAATTCAATTATTTCCTATCTTAATATCTACCTTACTCAATCAGTATAAATTTGGACCTGCACATAGGATGGACCATGCGATAATCAACATCTAAGCTCATATAGTGCCTCCTTTTTTTGAATCACCCTAACTGTTCCACGTAATTTTTCTTTAGATCATTTCTACTTTATTTGTTCTGTAAAAATCTTGTTAAAACTGACATCATACGCAATATTTTCAGAATTTCGACTTGAATTTCCGAAGCCATTATTAAATTTCCCATCCTTTTCCACATAATATTTGCTCTATTCATCTCTACTTTATAAATTCAGTATAAATCTAGTTAAAAAATGGTGGAAATTTTCTCATCGATAGCACTTTATATATGAGAATACAATAATTTAATATATAGTAAAAATAGACATCTTTGTTTGAATAATTTCAATAAGAAAATTGATTGCACAAACTATAAAATTTCACAATCACAAAAGAAAAAAGTAAATGAAAAATCGCTGGAATTATATTGCATTGCAATATGATTTTTGAAAAAAACATAGTACTTTAAATGACAATTACATATCTTGATTAATCAAACATCAATTTATTTGGTTTCGCTTGACATTTTCTTTGCAACTCCTTTGTTCACTATAAAAATTACAAGAAACATGTAATTTTAATTAAGAAAGAATACAAACCAATTATTCACATTAATTACAAAAGTCAATAATTGCAAAACATTGAATGAATATTCAATTAATAATATTTATTGCAACAATATTTAAAAAATAATAATATACTAAAAATTAAGAAAATAATAAAATAAAAATTCCATTTCTGCAAAGACTATAAGTCTTTCTGTCTTATTAATACATTTATTTCAACCATTTGTTCGTTTAGAAATACTTGATTTAAATAAATATTACTTATTTTAACAGTCACAATAGATATTTAAGCACAAAATAGTAGAATTAATAACTACATTGTTTATCGATTTTGTGATGTGAAAAGTGAGGATGTATTCTATTGTAATCTACAATTACTTTTAAAATAATTGTATGTAATTAAAATCCTTGTTCGAAGTTGAAAAGTGTACGCAATATATGATGAACATATGAAAACTTATACTGAAAAGATGATTTTTTCAATTAAATTTAAACATAAAAAATAACACATACATTTTATTCATATTTACTTCAATACATATAATTAATAAAGGATATTACTATACAAACATACAGTATGGAATGTTAAACCCGCGGGCCGCATTTGGCCCATGACTTATATATATGCGGATCAAAGTAATACCTAAACCTTATGAGATTGAGACTAAAAATATCATTAAGTTTAAATTATTTAAGTATATATATTTTATAAATAGGTTAACTTCAATTCTATCTATTCTCCGCATTTATGTTTTGTCTTCTTTCAATGTGACTAAGGGAAGCTAGCATGTTGGACATGGCTGTTGTAACGAAACTTATTATTTCCAGTTGAGACGTTAATTGCAAATAACTAAAAAATAGAAATCTCCTGAAAATGCTTTTTTATTGTATTTCTTCCTATAAATGTTGCGTATCTTGTGATTTATGCTATTCCTGTATTTATACGAGCTTTAAACGGTCTACGGTAGATCCTCACCATTACCGTACATCAGTCGCGCGCGTTCCTCCTCTTCCTTCTCCTCGTCGTCGTCCTTGCACGTTGCTCTTCTCTTCCTGACGTCCATTTCGATTGTGCCTCCGCATTAAAATATAACCCATCAGGCGTTGTTTCACTGCCTGCCCTTTGTTGCAACCACACACAATGTGCGTGTCCACGCCATTTACTCACAATGGGCACCACCACTTCACTTCTTCTATGCCTTTTTAATTGAACTATTGTATTGTGTTTGCCTGGGCACTCTCTCAAGTGCACTTTACTTCATACACAAACAAAAAAATCCACCTTCAATTCACCCACACTCTCACTAATCGGATAACTGCCCTGAATAAAACCTTTTGTTTCGTTCGTTTGCCTACGCTGAATTTATATATTCCACTGCAAGGATAACGTTTAATTCATTTCCATACGACCTTTGCTTCGATTATAAGGCTTAAGCTTAATGATCAACGTGACCCTCTCTCTCTCTTTGCATATGCGTGTATCTGATTTATAATCCGTGAGTTTAATTAATCGACGTCCACGCATTATTAGATCAGACTTAGGCGATTCATCAAAAACTGATCTAATATCTTTTTTTATTGTTATTTCCATTTTAATCCGGTCTCCTAATTAATCGCTTTGTTCCTTTCGCTCGGCGAGGATTTGTCGCTAATTACCAGAGCCGTCTCCTAATTAACAATGACAAATCGATCGGCGGAAGAAAAAAAACGTGGGGGCCCCGGGGCGGGAGAACAATTTGAAAGCGAAACGTCGATAAAGTAAATAAATTGAATTCCCAATTGATTCTCCTCACCTCCGCCCCCGCATTGAACAATGATATATTTGGGCAACGAATCTCCTCATTTACAACAATGGATCAATTAAAAAAATGTAGGCGGTCAAGATGTGGGCGCAGGATAACAAATGATTTCGTGTATATTTGTGTGATTGTTTCTTTTCTTAGTGCGTAATTGATAAATGCTTCAAAGGATATCATTGATCCACCATTAGTTTCCAATTTTTGTTAATGGATAAGCTGTATTTTTTGATAATCTTCATGATGTTATTATATAAAAATATGTCTACGATGAATAATTTATATAACTGTTAAAATTGTATAAATGTTAAGAATGCTGGTATAAAAACTATAGGTAAAAATATAACTAAAAATTTAACTAAATGAATATTCATAATTTTAAAGTAAATATAAAATACACAGATAAAAAAGCTGTAGTTTGCAGATGTAATGTAAATATGTTAAATATGTAATGTGTATGTAATGTTAGTACACCCATACTTGGCCGCAAATCGAAAAGCCGTATAAGGAATCAATTATAGCGCATGCGCAAGTTTGGCAACATTTGGCGATACATTTTAGGCCGTAAGTCGAAAACGTGCCTTAATTGAAGACGGCCGTTATAGCGAAATGCCGTATAAAGAGCGGCCGTATAGCGAGGTACTGCTGTAAGCAAAACTACATAGGTTTTTTACATAACAAGTAATTTTTAGTGTGTAGAAGTTAAAGGTTACAAATTAAAGAATCATTATTTAATACAAAAATGTAAAATTAATTAATTTTACTGAAACAATCGCAAGTTAGGCTATGGTCCATAGCTCTTTGCAGCACTAGCGTTTTTTTTTTGTATTACTTCATTTTTTTGTATTCAATTTATATTTTTATAATTATTTTTATTATGCAATTTATGTTATATATTTTGATAGAAACAGATAATTTTTACAATTTTCGATTTAGAATTATATTAGACATTTTTTAGACATTAATATCCAGATTTGAACTAATTATGATTTGATTTATTGTAGTAAGAGTTTTTCTTATTTATGATTCTAAATATTGAAGTCTAAAACTTTTGGATGTTAACTGAAGGTTGTGTATTAAAATAGGAACAATAAATCAAATGGAAAACGTATTTGATAATGCAATAAATTAATGATCGGTTCTTCAACCTTCTATTATAAAGTTCCATCAATTAGATTGTACTGTTAAACAAAAAATCGATGCGTAATCAAGGACTTGGAATAACCTTCATTCGTTCAGAAAATTGATGAATTGTAAGTACCCGTTAATTGGGGTGGTGTTGTGTGTCTAAACGCTCGTTCGGTTGCGGTTTTGTGGAGAACAAGAGGAGAAGGTGGAAGGAATGTGTCGTATGTGAATGCGGTTTTATGGTGGGCATCTGCTCGGTATAGGAGTCATGGTACCGGCAATGGGTTGGCATGGTACATAAGATATAAATGGGGGGCTCAGGCTCAGATCGAGGCGGGTTCGGGCGAAGGGGGTCAACGACGAGTCAACCGGCGCGATGTTTGTTTTAGGTTTCTTTCTCGATAATTATATGTGAGGGATCACGAGTTCGGCCGCCCAACGGACTCTCTTCTCAACACATCCGTATGCTAAGTGCAAGAGCGGCCTTTGAAGATTCCATGAATAAAACGAGCAGAAGGAAAACGTGCAAGCGCGGAGCAGAAAGACGAAGATGGAGAACGAGAATGAAGAACGGAGATGCAAAGAGCACACAGGCTTCGTACCAAAGCGTAGAAGGCAAGAGAGAGATACCTCGTTGGGAATCTTAACGAGGGATTGACAGTATGATATCATGGAAGGAACCGAAACAACAACAAAAAAAGGATATATATATATAAGAGAAGTAGAAGTGAAATAAAGAAGAACCACATCAAGAGCCGAACATGTGTGCTCTATGCTATGCCCTGGAGTAGTCCGCGACATTACCTTATAATCATCCATTGATTTATGGCCGCATTGTTTGGATTTCGGCGGATCTATAATTTTCCTCCGGACTCACTAATAAAACACATCATCCGAACCATCGATATTTGATGTAATAAAATCAACAAGACTTGAATTCTCCAAGCAAATGTATCAACCATTATAGAAAATTAATGAATCATCCATAAAATCTTTTCAAATATATGAGAAATGATTATAAAAATACTATCAAATTTTCTATATGTAAGACAAAAAATAATTCAATACTTTTCACGAATATTTATAATAATACATTTAATAATACATTTACTATTTAGTATTTTTCATTAACGTTTTATTGCAAAACCTTTGTCAACTTTGAAGCCAATAAAATTTAAGGTTTACTTGAATTATAAATAATTTTTACTAATAATAACATTTATTGCAACAATAATTACAAAAAATAAACTTAATACAATAATAATCAAGAAATACAAAAGAAAATGCTATTGCTTCAAAGGGCTATGACCATATATCTTTCTACTCGTATTTATAATACTAATAGATAAAATAGTAAACAAAATGTATTGTATTTTCCTAATACATAGTAATCTTTACGCCAAAATAGGTAAATTATTTAAGAATTTCAAACATAATTGTTATGAAAGTTAAGCAACTTTTGTCTGTTCTCAATTTTGAAAATTTTATTGTAAAAGTAATAATAATGTAAGTAATATGAGAAGTCTTTTTAAATTTTGTTAATTATTATATTATTATATTATTATACATAATTGTAGTATAATTTTTGGTGAATATTTTATACATATATAATTGCTACTGTTGGGATTATATAATATTCTTTTATAATTACACAATCAGTGCTTTAATTAGCATTTAAGTTATATATATATATAACCTTTGTCAATTCGAAAGCAATGTAATTCTAGTTACAAAACGATTTACTGGAATTAGGACCTATATCTGTTAATAAACTATAACAATTTTAATTACAATTGTTATTTTTGTCTGAAATGTTTATTAATGTAATGAGAACAAATTGTATTATAAATTTGTTTTTTTTATATATAATTATAATTAATTGTAGTTTATTTTTTAGTCTATATATTATACAGATGTATTCTTGTGCGAATGTAACAATGCTATGTTTAATCCTTAACGTTGTATATGCAGTTTTTACTGGTAGAAGACAACGTTCAAGGTTGTATATTGCAGTCCGAATGCTTTAACCTTTAACGTAATCGTGATTTACGAGACGAAGTTTTTAAATTAGACAGTGCATCTTTGCAAAGAAACTTGGACATAATTAGTTTGATATTCCAAAAAAGTGTCGTTTGCAGTAGACCATAAGAAATGCAAGAGGCAATAAGGTAAGAACGCCAAATGTTGCTAATTGCATTGCTCGTGAACGCAAAAGCGGAGGGATTAATTTGAGTTAATTAGCAGCGACGCGCTTTGCGGAATATTTACGGAGGAAAGTTTCTGCATTTGCGCCAATTAGGTGCGCAAAACGCATTCGGTTTTTTACGTTTCCTTCGAGACCTCATGAAACGCTCTTAACCATATAAAATTTAACGCTCGATTAATTGCCGGAGCTACGCTTAAAAACCTTCAAAACCTTCCTTCTTCATTTTCTTTGTTGACTTTCGCTCTTCGTTTTTGCATCATCCGATTTCTTTTGGATGAAAGGATGGATCTCTCTCTTTCTATCCTATCCTCTGCCATTGCCTTTGAGTTATTCGCTGAAGACCGCTTATCTTTTCCCCACATTAAGCATGCAATCATTTTATTTATTGCCTCGGAAAGCGCTCCGTTTTGCTCGCATTCGGTCATTGGAGAAAATAAAAAAGGATTAATATTAATCGCCGTTAACTTATTTTTAATTGGACGTCCATTTAATTAATAAGAGCGATTCGGAGCCGCGCCGCGAATATCGCACGCACCGCGCGGCGGTAATTACGTGATCAATGCAAAACCCTCTGAACGCCTGTTCAGACGTTGTCCTCCTCTTGTTGGCAAGAGGGGCCCCGATGTGTGCACTTGTGATGTAAGAGCGAAACGGGTTTTGAGCGGAGTTGAAATGTTTCAAGAATTTCCTAGATTTGTAACAATCGCCACAATTTGCTTCAAAAGGAAGGGAATCTGTCTCAACAATGGGGGAATTTGTGCTGTTGCGATCGTTTAGTTTCAAAAACATCTACATCAACTTCAGCGACGAATAAATCTGGCTCTCTCCCGGTGCCTCCCCTCTTCTCTTCTCCCATATTACTGCCATCGCTCCACTACTCTTCTTCACCAAACCGAACCACCGGCATTAACATTCCTTTTTCCCCGTATTAATCGAGGCATTACAAGACGGGGACATTTTTTCAGCTTATATTTATTGTTATTAAATCGAGACACGGCGGAAGGGAACCGAACGAATAGAAGAACGACAGAATCCGGGGATTCGGAATCGATTAAAGGAGATGGGAACGCGCGCTTTGTAAGGACATTTCAGGAAAATTTCAAAGAACCATAGTTGGAATCTCTGATATGCCTATTAATTAATGGAAACATTTCCTTCGGTACTGATGCTCGGAGACTACTAGGTAGCAGCCGGCACTTAGCGTCGTTGAGCAATGTCGGAGCTATTCCGATTCCAACCTTCGCTCCAGATAATTCGCTTTACGACTTACACGCGCTTGCTACCATTTTTATGACTAATAACCAATATGCGTTCGGTTGATTGGAAAGCTGCGAATAAGCTCCGATGATAAAGTTCAGGGTTACCTCTTTCTAAGGTGTAATACGATTTTTATTGAGCTCAACTTTTTCTCTCCTCATTTCGGGCGATGCTACTAAGAACGAGAACGGCGATGAGAAATGCGAGATGCGGACGAGAAGAAGGGCAGAGAGTAAGAGAGAGAGAGTGTAAAGGAGGCTACCTCTAGCAGGAGGAGATGTAAGAGAAGAAGAAAAAAGTCTGCGGCGTGTTGAGGTCATTCACGCAACGTCGAACCGATAATTTCATTCGATTTCGTGATGCCGTCGAAAGATGGCCGGGTGTATTTCATGACTTCAATTGGGGTTGCTCCTCTCTCGCGCGCCGCGCTCTGGCTTCTAATTTATGGTAAATACAAGGTCCCCCGCTCGTTATCTCCTTTTTACCCGGCCCCCTCATCTTCCGAACCTCTTCACCACAGACCGCGGACTTTATTTATTATCCTCCGCACTCTCCACATATACATACACTCTTTAAAATACCTCTTTTCTAGCCTTGTATCCTTCACTCATCTTTCTCTTCGCGAAACTCATGATAGAAATAGTTTAACATTTCAGAACAGAACAGTGATAAAACATAAAGTGTGTATGATTATTGACAATAATGATTCTATTTGGTGATAGAATATATACAAATATATTAGCTATTAGCTCTGGTACTCCAATAGCTCTAACATCATGAAATACCATGAAAGGTTGTCTTTTTCTAAAATATCAAATTTATATGTTTAATTATAATAATAATATAATTTATTGATCAGCAATCTGGCCAAAGGGCTTTTCGTTTAATACTTTAAATATAAAAGTCAGTAATAAATGATCTTAGGTACTTTTTTATTAATTAACAAATATATTTCTAATAAAAACTATTAATATCAGTAATATCTTCATTCAATAATTTATTTTTTCTATTAATCAAAGTCAATAATTTCTATGTATACAAATTTTTAAGTTGATGACTTCATTGTTTCTTTTTATGATCCATTCCTTTTACCAAAGAAAATTCAATTTGAATTGTTCCCGCCAATCCTTCCTGAACGTCACCTGTCACAAATTTACCTTAAATCATACCTTGTATAGTCCTATCTTCATATAATTTTGTTTCTTTTAGTAAATAAAAAAGGATATAATAAAATCACAGGTTTTGGGCAGAAAAACCTATGATCTATAGCCCTTTGCAACAATAGCATTTTACTTCATCTTTTATTTGTATTTCTTAATTACTATTGTATTGAGTTTATATTTTTTAGTAGTTGTTGCAATTATTATTATAATTGTTACAAGTTTAAATTAGATTAGTTCTTAAAATTATGTTATGAAACTAATATAATAGTGAATATATGATCTTAATAATAAATAAATTATGAAATTTGAAATACATAACAATAAATATCTCTATTAGCCATAAATTGGGCCTTAGGAATATCGATCGAAGTCTTTCTGCCAATTTATTTACATATTAACACTATTTTTGAAGTCTTTTGAAGCCAAATGATGTACATATTAACACTAATTTTATATTTTTTTTTCATAAAGTTCACAAATTAATATTAAGAATATTTTAGCATAAAATTAACATATTTCACGTTTCGTATCCATTTGGAATCATTTCGGTGATGATGATTACTCTATCGTTAATCAACGACACAATCTCTTTTGAATTGGCTCAGATTTTAACCAGATGATTATATTTTCGTTTTATTTAATTCTGTCTACCAATTTAGATACGGTGTTTAACGAATTAATAGAGCGTTTTATAGATGGAATTAACGTGCTTAGATCAATAATGAAACATTTTAATGCTTTTATAATAATAAGTAATTTATATGAATCAAACTGTCCGAATTTTGTATCGAGCATTTAAAACGATGCAATAAGTTTAATTATTGCTTTTGTTAATGTTGCAAACTCGATTTGGAAATTTTTAATGAGCGGAGGTATTTTCTAGCCCGGGTTAAATGTAGTTTTATTTTAGTTGAAAGAAGATACAACATTATTTTTGCATTATACAAATTTATATATATCTGGTGGAATTATATAATGAGTTTTTAATTAAATTTGCATGAATAATATGAAAACGATTTGCTTTTGAAAGTTGAATAAAGTCGGTCTCGAGATTTTGCTTGAGTTGACCTTTTCTAAATGACGTTACGTTTTATTTCAGTTGAGAAAAAAGTCTTTGTTAGAAATGTATTTTATAAAATTATAGAAACTAATTGAATACTTTATCTTTTCATCTAATTAATGAAGAGATATACATCGGTTCTTAAAGTTAAGCAACTTAGTTACCTTGATAGAGGAAGACTATTGGCAATAGAGGATGTCAGGTCACTCAGTTATTAGATAGTTATGAGGTTAACTTGATAAAATAGTTGTTACTGCAATATTAGCTAAGTAATGATATATAATCAGGGTAAGATTAAAATTTTCTTGAACCCTAATCTCTAGTTAAGAGGAAGCAACTAAATAGAGATATATGTATTGTTAAGAAAAAGTGGCGCATTTTTTTTTATAATTTAAAAAGTACTTTATTTTAAAACGTATTTCGAAAATTGTTGAATAGTTTCATAATTGCATAGAAATATGTAAAATATTGGTGAGTCTAATAAAGTTTATAGTTCAATTGAAAGAAAAAATATATGGAGTGGTGTGAAATTACAAATATTTACTCATTTTTTTCTACTTTAACAAGTACTTTCATATACTTTGTATTTATTTTTTTTAATTGTTTAATATTAATAGTTACACGTAAATATTATTGATAATGGTTCTCTTAAAAGAAATAATATAGTTAGTAGGGTGTAAGTAAAATATTTAATCATCGTGTATACTTTTACAAGTACTTTCCATTGTTTACTAGACGTATCAAAGGTCTTTACAACTATTTCATGTGACTTTTAATAAATAATTTTCTAATATCCTTATATCTGCCTTATTGGCATTAGTTATGATTTTTCAGTTTTTATTTATACTTTTTATTATTAGTTCTAATTATATATTTGTAATTAGGATTTTAACTGAAATTTAGACTGAGCTTTATGTTACGAAAATGCAAAATATTTTATTTACTGATATTGATTGAGAAACTCAATAGAGGATGTCAGGTCACTCAGTTATTAGATAGTTATGAGGTTAACTTGAAAAAATAGTTGTTACTGCAAAATTAGCTAAGTAATGATATATAATCAGGGTAAGATTAAAATTTTCTTGAACCCTAATCTCTAGTTAAGAGGAAGCAACTAAATAGAGATATATGTATTCATGAATTTTAAACCTTTTTTTTTTCGTGCCCAAAAAGTCTCGTGGATCCTAAAGCAAACTTATAGTCCCTATAAACTGTGCCTTTTGGATACTTTTTATGCTTATAATAATAAATATATGAAGTTACAAATGATTTGAAGAAGTCAGATTATGTAGAACTTTGATTATATATAAACAGGAGAAAGTTATTTTGGAGATGAATAGTAATATTTAGTGATACTGTCCAAATGCGTGCCACTCAATTTACGAGCGATCCACCTCTCAGAGATTAATTACGAAATTTTATTGCCGCTAAGTTTGGATGTTGAGATCTCATCGTTCCTTGAATTATCCCTCCCAAGAATCCTAAGCCATCTCAGAACTATTTCCCATATTTGTCTAGAATATCTCCCGTGCTGTTGTTATAACCATCGTATTTAGTTATCCTCCTTTAATTCTTACCTCTTGCATCGTTTGCTGAAATGGTTTATGGAATTATGTGAAAAATGACCTAAGCCATGAGCGAACGTCGGGCAAAGGGGGGACGAGAGAGACGAGGTAAGAAAAGGGGAAAGGTAAATCGGCATTTCATTATGAAAACATTATCGCTGCACATTTATAATGCTTAATAATGATATTTATGTTTAAAAGTCAAGTGAATCCGCGTTGCACGATCGCGTTGATTCCGGCTGAGGTCAAGTGTTGGTATTTATTGCGGCATTAACTGTAATATAATGAATTACGGAAAATGTATTAACGAAACTAAATAAATAAATAAAAGCGAGTAAAGAAGGACGTAGAGTGCGGAGGTTACGCAATCCGCTGTATCATTGTTGCGGCCAAATTGCGTTGATGTATGTCATTCAACGAAATTAATCTCTTTGTGTACTTTGTAAACTGGATCAATATTATCTGCATGTCCGTTTTCTATTACATATATGAAATGTGTTACAAAATACTATCACTTTTTTGTATAAGTTGTTATAATAGTTGGCTGTCAATGAGAGTAAATTCAATAGGTAAAATAATTAAAGCAATTGTGTTCAGTGAACTACAAACTTTTCAAAGCACTTCAATTTTTTTTTATATAATATACTATAATGACTATAAAATTACATAAATAATTACAGACATAGTATATAATGTATTTAAAGAAAAAAATGATATTTTTCTATGAATTTTAATTGATTAAATTAAAAAAATGTTTTGAAAAAGAATGATATATTGCATTATTTAAATATTTATGGGCAAAAAATACACAATTTATATATAGAATTGAATGAAAAGGTAATAATTGTAATATATAATATGTTCAGTGAGATTTGTAAAGAAAAATGAAAATTTTATTAAATTAAATTGAAAACAAATATAATAAATTTTCTTTATTGGTTTTATTAAATTACAACTACTAAAAAATTAAATAATTAATTACAGACCAAAAAAGCTCAAATATTTGAAGATGAAAATAATTTTTGGAAATATTTTTGTTGTTATATTAATTTCTATTAATTTAATTTCATAGCTAAAATCTGAAATATTAATTATGAATCTGAAATAAATAATATTCAGTGCTTAAGGTTACGATGTTAAGAAAAAGTGGCGCATTTTTTTTATAATTTAAAAAGTACTTTATTGTAAAACGTATTTCTAAAATTGTTGAATAGTTTCATAATTGCATAGAAATAGGTAAAATATTGTTGAGTTTAATAAAGTTTATAGTTCAATTGAAAGAAAAAATAAATGGAGTGGTGTGAAATTGCAAATATTTACTCATTTTGTCTACTTTAACAAGTACTTTCCCATACTTTATATTGAAGAAATTTTTCAACAAATTGTTTAATATTAATAGTTACACGTAAATATTATTGATAATGGTTCTCTTAAAAGAAAGAATATAGTTAGTAGGGTGTAAGTGAAATATTTAATCATCGAGTATAGTTTTACAAGTACTTTCCACTGTTTACTAGACGTATTAACGTCTTACTTCATGTGATTTTTATTAAACAATTTTCCAAGATCCTCGTATCTGCCATATTGGCATTAGTTATGATTTTTCAGTTTTTATTTATACTTTTTATTATTAGTTCTATTTATATTTGTAATTAGGATTTTAACTGAAATTTAGACTGAGCTTTATGTTAGAAAAATGCAACATATTTTATTTACTAACATTGATTGAGAAACTTAATTTTCTATATATTGTGCAATATGATTATAAGATATAGAAAACTTGTGTTAAGTTTTTATTGAGGTAACAAAAATAAGCAAATTAATTAATTAATAAAACATTTACTAATTTGCTGAATGAGGTCAACATGTTTGGCTTTGTGAAAATTGTCTACGTACAATCTTATCTGATGGATTTAGCGAATTAAACATTTATTAATTTTATGGTATGCTTTTTAAGCGTGTTCGATGATTATCTATGTCTTTATTAGGAGGTTCATGTAAGTGGTTTCTATGTAGGTTTACTTTTTAATCCGGTCGGAATTCGATTAACGCTGATAATTGGTAAGCAGCGTACATATTTTTTGGATACATACTATATGAAATTCCTGCGCGCAATGTAAACGTTATTGGATTTATGTGCAATGGTACAGTGCAAGGAATGAATAAATATTTGGGTCGTGCCTTATTTACTGGAATGGATAGAGACGCATCTAGGAGAATCGGTTGATGCATTGACAAGGCAAGAAGAAGAAGAGAAAGAAAAAACGGACAACTTTGAAGCAGACCATGGAAAAACGGCCCAGGAATATAATGGTTGCGCGATGGTCGGATGGACGGACGGGTCAGCAGTACAATGGACCTGCTGCGGTCCAGGGTCCGGGACCCACGGACCCGCCGACTACTCACGCGACCGACACCAGGCGCACACCGTGTGAGAACCTTTCATGGTACAATGTGCACGGAGGGTCGTGCCTCGGCAGATATATACTGGTCAATGCCGGTGGTAAGAGCTCACTTCTTGTAAAACGACCACAGAGGGAAATGCGCACGGAATAAAAAAAAGTAAGCAAACTAGAAAATAGGTAAAACGGAGGGAAAAAATCGCGGCCGGAAAGAAGACAAGAAGACGTACGACCGTTTCGAAGCCATCCTCTTCCAAAGCAATGCTCATTCCTTGCAGCAGCAGCAGCAGAATCCGAGCTCTCTTCGAGCGGGAGCCGCTCAGAGCGTATGCAAATTGAATGTTTGCGATTCCGCAAATCACATAGCATTATTTTTAGGCAAGGTCTCAGTTTGCGCAAACGCCTTCAATTAGCTTGAATGGATGGAACCGTCGATTTGCGCAAATCGATCGGCTTTATTAGCAGTCGTCAGAATGAAACTGCTACACGCTACACGACAGCCATTCAAAATTACATGTAATTACGTAACGTGAGAAAAAAATGTACACGGTCCAATTAACAGGAATATAAATATACATGCATTTACAATCACATTTCTATCACGGGGCTACTCGCATCCAATTAACGCGTTTTCGAGCAAATCGAATTCGGGTATTGCGTCAAGCCACAGCAACCAATTATTGGTTTTCCAAGCAATGATAATAACTTTGCCCCGGCGCTTGGAGCCGATAAAACGTTTAATAAAGATGTCGCGTTTTATGATCGTTTTATTCAAAAGCCCCACTAATTATTACTGTTTTCCCATCAAAACATCCACTCTCAAATACGTTTTTAATTATTGCTGCGGATGCATAAAAAAATAATTAAGCGTTGTGCAAACGGCGTATTTAAATATTTGGTGAATTATTCTCGTAATTAATAAGCTATTATATTAACAAACCAAGCGGCCACGAAAAAATAAAGAGCGTTGATATGTCCGGAATTCTGTTTTATGTGGAGAACATGTTTTATGGTAATTTATATGGCAATTTTTATTGACGCACTCGTAAATAATTATCTATCCGCCTTTTTGATTTATACATTTTACCGGCGGCGTTAATTAATATTTTTTTTTTTTGGAAAATGTTTTAATTGATTTACGTGGATCTCTTCTCTCATCCAATCTACTACGTCGTCTCATGGATCATCGATTCCGTTTCTCTGAGAAATAACTTAATTTCTATTAAGAAATCAGTAGGTCTTAATTAATTTTGTTGCTATGGAAAGTGGATATGCAAATTGAAGTTGTATTGAATTAAATTAAAACATTGCCATATATGCGCTACTAACAAGATGCGTGAAAAATTGCATGAATATTTAGTATAAATTAACGTCAACTTAATTATAGCAGAATATTAGTATGTGAATAAAAGCTTGGAGCTTTGTTAATAAGTAGTATATAAAATTTAATATTTACAATAAATTTTAGTCAATTTAATGTCTTCACCTCGTTTAGCGCTTCCTCGATTAACGGTGTAATAGACTCAATGACTTAAATTGTAATAAACTTGCTTACTGTATCTTAAGGTGACTTAGTTGTACAAAATTATAAGATTTATGTTATAAGAAGATTACAGAAAATTGGAACGGTTTATGTTGGTTATTTTTTGGATTCGTGTATAGAAATTACAATATTTAACCAAGTATAAAATGATCCCAACGATAAAACAGTACATCATTTTAGAAGTTAGAAAAAAAATCTAAAAAAATCTGCATCTTTGCCCCAAATTTTTCAGTCAAATGTGCACTTACACTTAGGGAAATACTGTACATAAAAATGATTATATAATATTTGTAAGTTTACACATTACAGTAAGAACTCCTTTAACATTTCCTCGATTAATACTAATTCATTATAACGCATTAAATAACCCAATTCTTATAGAACTTCTAATTTTAAGTTAGAAAAACAATAATTAAAAACTTCGGCTTTACCCCAAATATTTCTAAAAACTATGCATACATTTAGTGAAATACTGTATATGAAAATGATTATATTACATTTGTAAATTTCTTAATACAGTAAGATCTCTTAGTTTCTCTTCTATTATCGCTTATTCAATATATTGAAGCATTGTATTGAATAACTGAACTACCTAAATAACTTCTAAATTTATGTATTTACTATATATTAATATGCATCTTACACTTGGGAAAATGCAGTATTTAAAATTGATTATATAATATTTGTAAATGTATACAATACATCAAGTCTTTGTTAAGCGCTTTACGGCCTAGATACGTTCCACGAAACTTGGCCGCAAAGCGAAAAGCCGTATAAGGAATCAATCAGCAACATGCAACATGTAGATATATCGACATGGAAAAAAAGTCTTTTTGCCATTATAGCGAGACATTTTAGGCCGTAAATCGAAATCGTGCCTTAATTGAAGAGGGCCGTTATAGCGAAATGCCGTATAAAGAGCAGCCGTATAGCGAGGTATGGGTGTATTACTCTTTATGTGACCGCCTAAAAAACTTATAAATTTATCTATATACCAGATATCAATGTGACTTTGCTTAACGCTGTTTCGTTTAATGCAATGATTTACTATATGTTGTAACAGATCCTACTTGCAGCTAGGTTACGGAATTTCAAATGATAGGCACCACTTCTTTTTATAGTTTAATTTATTACTATAAATAAACGGCCAGGCACCTCTTAGATCTAGTTGAAGGGCAGTAAGCCCCGAAGCCTTCGACTATCAAAAATAGTAACACTATCAATAAACACAACCGTATTTCATGACGTTCGGAACTCAACTCCTTGTTAACTATCACTTTCCACTTCTCTTCTACATATTTTTCCACAAACAAATACATTTTAAAATTACAACGCTACAAAGTTATTGGTTTAAATATAATTCTAATATGTGATAGTAAATTGTTGCACAAGTATTCAATTTGTAATTGTACTTATTTTTTTATCAATACTTATTTTAATTAATCATTTATTTTCATGATCAATATTATTCAATTTACATAGCTTTTTTTTTGATACCTTTAAGAATGAAATCACTTTGGTTGTGAACTTAAACCCAATCATCAATTTATATTTGAAACTTGAGAACCTAAAGTAAATTGAGTTGTAAATTTACTTTAGGCTCTTCGGGGAAATTTAGCTTGAAAATCGAATGGTTTGTTGTGTATTAAGTTTCAAGTGTATTTTAAATAGATTCGTTATTAATCCTAGAAGATAATATATAATAGATTGTTGAATGATTTACTGGGCAGCTTGAGGTTGTTCCCTGCGCAATTCGGGTGTAGTGCGCTGGTCATAGCCCATAGCCGACATCATCATCGTCGTAACCGATTCGGGTTAATTCCGTTGGGTGGTTCAAAACCCAATATCCTGTATTTTAAATGTCCGAATACGGACTTTTAATTTTAATTTATTATTAATTTAAGTGGATCGCCTGGGGGACTGGGTTATGCAGGCAGGTGCTCCTTGCATGTTGTGCAGTATAAGTTGGGTATGAAGAGAGTGAGAGGAATAAAGTGAGCGAGCAAAGGACGATGTTACGGCACCACTGGGTGGGTATGTCGGGTGGAGTGGACAGAAGAGGAAGAAAAATAAGAAGACGAAGAAGGTGGAGCGGAATGGAGGAAGTCAATAAAAGTCGGTGCGTTGTCCGTCTCGTTAATAAATGCGTGTAATAAAATTAATACCACCGCTACATTGTCGAGTAAACAATGAAATGCTGGCTAGGTAAACACAAAAGGTAGTTAAAGGTAAATTGTAGGATAGGACGAGGAATTAAAAAAGAAAAGAAGGCGTAATTAAAGTAAATAGATAGGATTTTGGTATTCCGCGGCTACCAGGAGTGTCGTGGAAAAGAAAGGAAAGAATACAAGGAAAACATACACACGCACTCAAAGAAAGAGAGAGAGAGAGAGAGCAAATAAAAACACAAACGCCCGACGACTTTCTCATAGTCGTAATAAATAAAGTGCACTGCAATTACAAATTATAGAAAGAGAACAGAAAGAATGGAAAGCGAAATAAAAGGAACGTACATTGCACGAGAACAAGGAAACGCGTAATTATTTTGTAGCCTAAAGGGAGCGGGCAACGTAATACTAACTAATTAGTGCCGGGTCCAGGAAACTTAAATAACCAAAGGACAAGGTGCATTGCGATACTTTTTTAACGAATGCACCGTCGTGTTCCTTCCTTTTTCTTTTTGGCTCTTCGTTTTAACTACTGGTTAATCAATCAACGGAGAGAGTTGATGCTGCTGATCGGTTATTATTATTGGCAGGTTTAGAAATTTCAACCAAATAGCTCGGATGGAAATCTGGGGGCTTTCGTCTCTGTGATTAGCATATAAATTAATTTCGGATCAGTCTGCTATAATTTAGAATAGCTTGTCGGGGCATGCAACACGCCGTTGATTGATCTACGATTCACCGTTTCATCCGTCTCAGTAATTAACCATTAACTAATTAACCTGTGTCTGCACTTTGTGCCAAATCGCTACTACAAGTAGTCCAGTTATATTGATTGAACAGATAGCTATCATGATTTATTTATTCATTTTCATGAACTTTTTTGGTAAATAATTATAGATTTACTGAAACTAATTTCAAGAATAATCTGAATAACTTAATTTCTAATTTATGGTACGTTATTTTGTATCCTCTTAGTACAGTGATAGTCGAACTGTGACACATTTTAGCACAATGATATTTACATTAATTTAATTTAATTATTTGTTCATAAAAATTATTTACATATAACTATATTGATGCTTCTCATCTGCGGTTCTTTTAGGGAATTATAGGTTAGAACTAGGGCGGTAACTGATCGCCTTCGAACCTCTAACTTAAAACGTACTTGGCAAATGCTTTCGCTTTAGGTCGTCTTGCAACGATTCAAGAATTTCTGGTATTGTATCCATGCTTTACAATTTCAATCCAAAAATTAACTTTTATTGGTATGTTTAATTATTTGTATATACTAAGACAAAGTGGTTGATACAACTTCTGTTAAAAAGTTTAATGGCATTTCATCTTTATCCAGTAGTTCAATTAATTGCGTAATATTCTACAAACTTTAAGATTAATTCTATCACTTCCTGAATCAGTGTTTGAATCCAATATGTTAAGTATTATTTCCAATACGAGAAGATTTGTAATATGTCACGCAGCACTATCAAAAGACCATTTTCTTCAATGTTTTCTTTATTATAAATTGGAATTATGGATTTCACTATATAGAAACTTCTATGTTGGAGGTAACTTTAACCAACGTATAACATTAAATCTAGTAATCATATTTCTCATAATATGGACTGTACATTCTGATGTAATAATTTTAATTTATTGTTAATACATAATTTGGATTTAGCACCAAATAATTAGTATACTTAATGAAACTAGATTTGTTTTTGTCCACATTATTTATTTGTTACACAAAAAGTTACTTTCGTTCATATCTCAAGTTAGATGATTAAGAACAGCGAAATTACAGAACAGTCACAAAATTGATTTGTAGACAATGTTATAGTTTATCTTCATTTTAGTATAATTATTGACCGTAATTATATCCATGACCCATATTTTTTACATCAGTTTTTTCTGTATTGTTTTGTCCTTGATCTGTCTTCTCACTGTTCTGTTTTTATAGATAAACATGATAAGTTCATTGTTTTTTGTTATACTTGGAGTAACTTTCTTAACTTATTAAATTTTTATCTATTCATTTAAACATCTTTATCGGTAAAATTGGGCCAAAGGGTTTTGCAATATTCTATTCAGTACAAAGATGAGTAATGAAATGAAATATTTAATGTATCTGATTCATCTTTGATTTCTAAATTTGTTGTAATTCCAAGATAATTGATGAAAATAATTGTATTTATTAGAAAAATTAGTTTTTTACAGCTATATTTTAGATAATTTGTAATTGCATTAAATTTGTCTATTTTTCGGACCATACAACACACCTCAATTTTATGAGGAATTTTTAGATTCGTATTTTAATGTTAATTTAGGATCAGAAGAAACTTGAATTTCAAATCGAATTTAGTATGTTTGCTTCTTGTCTTCTTAAAAGTACAGTAATTATTTTGCTGCTTCAGCACATATAAAATAGTGTACATAAAACAAAGAATACATTCTTTTCTTTGAACATCTGGAATTTATTTCTTAGTAATTAGCACGTTTTCCTTAAATGTCGATTCATTAAGGTAATTTAAAACTTGTATATTAATTATTTTATATGAGAGTTGTAGTTTATTTGTTGTTCGTAAGCAAGTACATTTTATTAAACTGAATTCTAAACAGTTATACGTGTGAATAGGCGTCGTTCGACGTGTATCCTCAGGTATTTTGCATCTGCGGATGCTTGCGATTCCACGAAGACGTCTGACATCGGAGAGATGATCGGCCGGGGATGAGTGATGATGAATCGTTCGTCCTGAAAAGAAAAAGTCGTAAATAATTAACGTCGTTCGGTATTAATTTATGTAGCGCGCTATAATGAATTCTTTACGTTTAATTAATGCTGTGTTGCGTCTCTTTGTTTCAGGTGAGTCCGAAGGAATAGCTCTTCTAGTTGGATGGCCAAAGGGGGTCTTCGTGAAGTAAGTAAGTTATGCATAGAGGAATGAAATATCCTCGGTCCGTATTCTATTACACCGCCGGAACGGAATTTATCACTTTATTTGCATTCATAATATTAATCGATGGCAATTTGTAATTAACGCTCTCTGCGGATGATAATTAACGATGTCCGCGAATTCCGAAAATCATCTAAAATGATGACTTTCACTCGATTACATTTTCCACCTTTTAATTGTTTCAACAGTCTTCGGACGTTGAAAGGTCGTGTCATAGTCGGATGCATAGGTCAGGAATGTCGCATGCCAAATGAGAATTGGCATTTTCCATTCGGATCGCTATTTGCTCTTTTGTTCGCTCGGTGACTTCCCTTTCCATTTATTACTACCATTTTCGTTCCCCTATATTTTCCGACGACGTTGCTCGTCCTGCTTTCTTCCTTCATTTTCTATTTTATTTGCGGCCATTGTTTGTTGTTCCTGCGAGGGACATTAAAATGTATCATTTTACAATCGAAAACTCGAATACGGAATCAAAAGGCATTGATTACACGCACGACTGCGCGCGGATTTCTCAATCCGTCCGCGCTTCCCCCGACGGAACACAAAAATGATTGCATTAATATAGATTTTTTTGATTTGTTTCTAGCTGTGTTTCTCCTCGATCTCTGTTCCTTCCTTGAAAGGTCACCAAACAACGGTCCTCTGCAAATATTATGATAATTAAATTCCTTCAATTCTAATGTACCGTGAACATTATTAATGCGAAATCAGATTATATAACTTTGGAGAACTTTATTTTATATTTGATTTGTAGACCATAGGTCTTCGAATAACCTATAGTTTAGTAAAGTTAATACAAAATTTCTCTTTTTTATTATTGAAGATACTAGTAAGACAACTCTGTTCACTTTATGGAGATAACTTATAGACCAAAGGTATAAATAGTGTTTGATTGTCCTACAACTAAAGGCTTAAGGATCAAACTTCTTTATAAAAGATATTTGCTTTTTTCAAAAACCAAATTGTTATATATGGAAATAGCTTGTAGACCATGGCAACAATTAGTGTTATGATTAAACTATAGAGTTAACTAAATTCTCTTTTACTATACGTACCTCATGGGCAAACAGACTTTATTTTGTCTTTGTAGATAGATGGTCTACATATGTACAAATAGGTATTTGAATAATTTGTAGACCATAGGTTTTCGAATAACCTATAGATTACTAAAGTTAATATAAGATTGCTCTTTTTTTATTGCTGAAGATACAAGTAAGACGACTCTGTTTACTATATGGAGATAACTTATAGACTAAAGGATTAAGAATCAAACTTCTTGTTAAAAGATATTTGCTTTATTCAAAAACAAAATTGTTATATATGGAAATAGCGTGTAGACCATGGTGACAATTAGTGTTATAATTAAACTATAGAGTTAGCTAAATTCTCTTTTACTGTACGTACCTCATGGGCAAACAGACTTTATTTTGTATTTGTAGATAGATGGTCTACATATGTACAAATAGGTATTTGAATAATTTGTAGACCATAGGTTTTCGAATAACCTATAGATTATTAAAGTTAATACAAAATTGCTCTTGTTTTACTGAAGATACTAGTAAGACGACTCTGTTTACTATATGGAGATAACTTATAGACCAAAGGTATAAATAGTGTTTGATTGTCCTATAACTAAAGGATTAGGGATCAAACTTCTTTATAAAAGATATTTGCTTTTTTCAAAAACCAAATTGTTATATATGGAACTAGCTTGAAGACCATGGTAACAATTAGTGTTATGATTAAACTATAGAGTTAACTAAATTCTCTTTTACTATACGTACCTCATGGATAAACAGACTATTTTGTATTTGGAAATAGATTTCTACAAATAGGTATTTGAATAAACAACAAATTTTACTGGTCTTAAAGGTTCATCGATATTTGCATTATATGAAAAACACAATTTTATTAGTCTATAAACTGACCAAGCAATTCGTTTTTTGAGTAAAATATAGTGTTAACCTTAGTTTATTAAATTTTGCTCTAATCCTTTAGTAAAGATACTTGCCTTGTTTGAAAGTCGACTTTTTTATATTTGAAGATAACTTATAGACCACATTTAAAGACAGTTTTTTTGATTAAACTATAAAGTTAATAAAATATTGTTTTTACATTTCATAAAAACACTTGCTTTGTTGAAAGCAACATTATTTTGTATCTAGAAATAGTTTATAGACCAAATAAAAAACATGTTTTTCAATAACCTTCAAAGTTTATTAGATTTAATTAAAGAGTCCAAACTTTTTTTGATAAAATATTTTTCCTTATTTGAGTGGGACTTTATTTTCTATTTGAAATTAGCTTATAGACCATAGATACAATTCAGTTTTTTATATATTATTTTTCCATTTTTGTTTCATAAATGTCTATTTGATCTTTAGAAACAGTTTATAGACCTTAAGTTTTTGAATCAACTATAGAGTTTACTAAACGTAATTAAAGATTATCCCAACATTCTTTTTAAAAACAATTAAATTGTTTGGTACTTTTAACTAATTTATAGTTCATAATTAGAAATTGGTTTATTAATAAACTATGGTTTAATGGACTTAATTAAAATTCCTCAAACTTTTTTTACTATAAACTAAATTATTGGAGTTGGGTTTTAGTTTATATTTTGAAATAGTTTATAGACCACAGCTAAAAATAGGTTTATAAATTAACCATAAAATTTACTGAACATAATAATTAAAGGTTGCTGCTATATTTGGTAAAAAAATATTATTTATAATGTTTCTTCATTTTATATTTTGATATAGTTTGTAGACCATCGTTACAAGTTTAGATAAAAATTGATCAGTTGGCGACAAACCGCATATTAGTAATCGCATTTGTAGGAGTTATTCGAAGAACAAGGATCATTGAAACTAATTCTAACTAGTAATTTCGAATACAAGTTTTTCAACCGTCCACCTCTTCGTTGAAGAAGTCGACGTTGGAGGAGGAGGAGGAGGAGTAGCGCGTTGTTCTTCAGAAGAAAAAAAGAAGATAGACAGTTGGTTCGGCTCGTTTCTCCCTCTTATATATTGATTCTGAAACTGAAATCCGTCGATTTTTATATGCGTTTCGCGTACCGCCGTTAAAACCGATTCCCGGGAAACAATTAAACGAAATTGTATTACATTTGCGCCTCTCTCTACAGAATTGAATAATTAAAATGCGGCGGCTTTCTACGAACCACCGCAAATAGGAAAAATAATTCTATTAGCGATCTTTATTATCGCCGCGGCGAGAGCAACGCGCGGCGCGGGAATAGATTGAATTTCAATAATTAATGATGATGGAAAAACGACACTCTTCTTTAACATTACCTTTATATACAACTAACTTTAAACAACTGCATTCGTGTATGCACGTATTTACAGTCTGGGAATAATTCCTTCTAAACGCGCGACTAATTATTAATTAACGTTCTCAAATTGATTGTTTTACGTTTCCAACGTTTTGCTACTTTCATGAAGCGTTGCGCAATTCTATCTTTTTTTTTATTATGCAACCCATTCCCAATGATTACACTATCATAGGTCTTAGGTATAACCATTAGTACATGGATTTTGCAAGAAATACCAATAGTTATTACAATTCATTTTGTATATGAAATTACTATACCATGAATACTGGTATTACAATTTCTGCTATTTGAAACTTAAACTTAAATTTAACCTGAGTTAATTCGACCTCTAATACTTATTTTAAACTTATTTTGTTTTAACTTTGTTTAACTTATCTTCATTTAAGTTTTAACTAAAGCTACTAACGTTATCCTAACTTAATATAATTAAACCTAAATTATATCTAACTTTAACTTAGATTTTAACAAAATTTAAGTTAAACTCTAACGCTTTAACATAAACGAATTTATACATCAAAACAATAAAATGAAGTTTGTCTTTTACCGTAAACTAACTTATCTTTTTTTTAAACCATCTTAACTTTTGCTAATAATACTATAATCTAGTTTAGCTTAAAATCAATTGCTTTAAAAAAAAACTAGCAAAAGTTAATCTAAGACCGCAAAATATATAATTCAATTTGAACATTACCTAATACTACTGTAACCTAAACTAAATTTGCTTTAACTTATCATAACCTAAACTAAGTAGGCTCGAACCTATTTTGACTTCTAATTCAGCCTTACATATCCATTATCCAAATAAGCTTATTTAATATGTTTATTATTACATAACATTTGTCATCATTATAACATGGTTATATAATTTCATCACATTTACAAATCACAATAAAATAACATATTGTTAGTTTGAACCTTTAACTGCAGAGGAACGGGAACACCTGTGTTAATCGTTAAACATAAATGATGAGAGGACTCAGGTTTAGGTGAGGAAGGAACGCTTTGACTGGTGTAGTTCTATAATTTTTTTGCCTCCATTTTCAGTTTGTGAACACCTTTAGGATGTCGTTAAGTCATTTAGAGAGTATTTTATTTTGGGTCGTATTTGTGTTGTTATATCTTTTTTTTGTCCTGGCGCATGGAAGTAATTGTGAAGGAAATTATCGCCCTCTAAAACCTCGTTCGCACACAAACCGAGGCTCGTTAAAAGTAACAGCCCTGCTAGTTTTTCTTGAACCCTCGAAATATCATTTTAATATGCGTTCCTTTTTCTCCTTAAACGCAGAGCCACCAAGGAAGAAAATACCTATGACCTAAAGATAGAAGAAAATATGAAAACGGAGAAAGGGTTGTGGGGAGTTTTAGATTAATTGGATTGATAATGACGAGGTTATTTATTGTCGCCCCGTCGCGAGATATGAAATTTAATTTAATTAGATACGGATCTAATTTCGGAGATCTGGAGCTGATGCGTTTTTTTTTTGTATTCCTGTTATTGTATAACAGTGGGAATGTGGGTCAAATGAAGTTTCGTTTTTAAGAGATCGCCGTTGCATAAAGGACGTTTAATTTGCAATGAAAACGAGCATTTAACGAGTGCGACCGTAAAGCGGAATTAAAGATTAATTAATTACCCGGACATTCAATTAATATCTTTCATAATCAGTTAATTTTTCTTTATGGAATCGTTTACGTTCATATTATTATGTTTATAGTCGTTTACATTTGCAAAATATCTTGTAGGTGTTTTAATTTTATATTTACATAATTCGTATAATAACGTTTATTTCAACAAGTAAATAAAAAATTCATCACTTAATGTGACAGCTGTCATTTTGTGACACATTTAACAGTACGTAGTTTTTTTTTATAAAGTTTCAGAAACTGCTATAAAGTACAGATTAATAATCACAAATTGGATTAGGATACATATCCAATTTTATCTTTTTTTAACTGTCATTACGTAATCTACTACGCAAATTGAAATCCAATTATATAAAATTTCATATACGAAAAGTAAAATTAAACTGAAATTATTTTTCATGACCTAAACAAGATTGCCTTATCTGCAAAGAATACACATATATCTTTATATTGAAAACTATATGAAGATAGTTATAGTAATTTAAATTCTTGTTAAAATATTTCTTATATAATATGAAGCAGCGTTTCTCAAATTTTTTACGCCAAAATCTAACATATTTTTGTATAGTTGTACTGGGACCCAGTTGCAAGTTCCTGCTTTGGTACGTTGTGAAAGCCATCATTTCTCATCTTACTAAAATTTTATATCGCCATTTATTTAAGGAACGCTACTATAAAGTCTATAGGACTGGTCTAAAAGCATTATCAAATTGAAAAGGAAACATATTGTATTTTTTATAACTGTTACTTCATTGCTGGCTTCATTTAGCATTTCAGAGGTCCCGATGTGTATTCTGAAATTCTATTTCAAATATTGTTTGAGGGCTCTTCACACCATTTAAAACCTAGCGGACTGGTGTTTTTTTGTTTCGAATGGAGATATTAAGGTTTTCGTGGGCCCATTTTAAGATTTGAGGTCCCCTTGATTTAAGAGGCTCCTCCTATATCTTTGCGGAAAACCACTGTATCAAATAACAAATTTACTAACCTAATATTTTTTCGTAAAGGGTCATATTTACGTTGTCGTGGGTCCAGTTTAATATTTGAGGCCTCATTAATTTAAGAAGGATTCGCTACTGCGTCAAACCAAATATAACTCGGTGGTGTTTCATGAATGGAAGTTTAATTTAAGATTTGAAGTCTTCTGAATTAAGGAGGTCACGCATGTGCCTGATCGAACATTCGTCACTATATTTAATAAAAACTAGTGGTTATCGTGGGCCCATTTTTAGATTTTAGGTCCCTTTAATGTAAGAGAAACCACCACTATGCAGAAAACCACCACTGTGTCAAATACAAATTTCTTACCTTGGTGATGTTTGATGGAACATTTGTCGAGGGCCCATTTTAATCTACGAGGTCCCCTGCAAAAATCAGTCAATGGCAATTACGAAATTATCTAACCAGGTTTTTCGTGAACGGCCATAATGAGGTTTTCGAGGGCCCATTATAAGATTGAGGACCCCTTAATTAAAAATACTTACTGTGACTATGCAGAGGATTGTGTCAAACAACTGTGACTGTTAAATAACAAATTAATTAACGTAGAGTTCAATCCAATTATTTAAAATTACTCAAACAAAAAGCACAATCAAACTGAAATTATTTTTCCTGACGAAAAAAATTGAAGTCTGCAAGACAATCAAGTGCGGAAATGCGAATACAATGCGATTCTCTTTTACGTCGTTTTTCGTGTCCGAAGAGAGTTCGTCGTCATTTTCTCGTCGCCTCAGTCTCTACCTCTGTTTCGCTCTTTCACACACACGCACGGATCTGGGCATCTCTTGTATTCTTTTTCGGTAATAACAACGGGTGTATACTTAAACCCTTTCTCGTTAGTAATAATTGTTACTTAGAAACGACTGTCATTATCCAACCACTACTATTATAAACGTGTTCTTGTGTCCGTTGGACGATAATTTTTTTCTTGTTATTATTTAAAATGCGCATCCCGAGGAGGCGGGAGGAGCCGAAGGAGCAGAAAAACCGTACGACGAATGAAACGAAGACGTATCTACAAAAAATGTCCGGTGCGTACTGCAGTATTAATTTAATTATCAAATTGTTCGTTAAACCGCGCAGGAGTATAAAAAAAAGGAAGATGGTAGAATATGAAGGAGGATGGAGCAGACATGAGGAATTATACAATGCGAGGAACAGAGATGTAACGAGAGAAAGAAGGAGTGAGAGACAAAGAGCCCGGGGATTAAAAGCGGAGGCTGCTCTTCATACACACGTACACATTAATTACTATTTAAACAATGCAACCAGATCTAATTATATGTTACTTATATGGAAAATCATACACCTCTTGAAGAGCGACAATTATAATTAGACTTGCCCATATGTGAAGAAGTCTGCTCGCTCAGAACGTTACTTTATTCTTTTATTCATGCAAGTCCTATTTTTGCTGTTTGTTGCGTTTCGTTTTGCTATTGTTTTGCAACGATTGGTGCAACAACGAGAACAATTATTTCACAGCTGCATTTGATAAAGCGCAGCAGGGAGACTGCGGAGAGTAAACGCGTTTCCTTCGGCTAATCGATGCACTATTACAGAAAATTAACGTAATTGATAATAAAATTTTACGACTAATTTTAAAACGAACGGAATCACTTCTTTTTCCGCGAAACCCTCGGACGGGGTCTGCTGCAAATCAAAATCCGCGCAAGCTGGAAAAACCGAATGCGCTTCCGATTAGCTTCGTGTCAGAAACTCATTTTCTCCACACTCACTTTTGCATGAAAAGTACAGAAATAATAGTGTAAGCACTTGCAATAAAAAAAAAATCGCAAGTTAATTTACTTCCAACCTGTTTGCAAGAAATAAACGAATTATTTTTCATTACCGTAGTAACCTTATTGGAAAATATCAAAAAGATACCTAAGAAGGGCGGAAAGGCTGCGGTCAGTGGCCCTTCGCATTTGAAAGTTCAATACATTTTTTTTATTACTATTGTTATAACGAAGAAATATCAATCGTAATGAAAAATGAAATGAAACAATAGCTTTTTGCTTGTCCTTTAGTATTTCTTAATTTTATTGTATTATTTTTTTATAGTTGTAATAAATTTTATTATTATTGTTTTATAATTAACAGAAAAATGCATAACACGCTTTACTGCCTAGATAGGATCCACGAAACTTGGCCGCAAAGCGAAAAGCCGTATAAGGAATCAATTATTGCGCTTGCGCAAGATTGGCAACATGTAGATATATCGACATCGATAAAAGGTTTTTTTGCCGTTATAGCGAAACATTTTAGGCCGTAAATCGAAAACGTGCCTTAATTGAAGAGGGTCGTTATAGCGAAATGCCATATAGGGTTGTACTTCGCATAGTACTACTTCGATCAGTGCGTATTAACTGTGCTTTGAACATTTCAAAATATTTTTTTAATTGATCAGAATATAAAGATGTTCTTAAAAGTGGAACAAAAAATAATTTTAATTATTAATAACAATTATTGCAACAACAATAACCTTATTAGCCCTTCAGTACCTTATTTTGCTGACCGGTAAATGCCGAAAAATCGATCAGGTCAGATTCGAACAAACACCATTTCACATTTAGTTACTCTTAACGACTCAGCCCAAAGTTGCCCTAAATATAAACTTAACACAAAGTATTAACATAAGTCTTTAGAAATTTATTGTTTATATTTATTGTATTTACAACAGAATTACCAATGTTCTATTATGAAATACTATTTATATATCAACAAGCTTGCTTTTTCTGACATAATATGAAACTACAATTTGCAATATTTAGATGATTTATCTCGGTCAAAATTTCATGTTGTCTACTTTTAAACTGGTTATATACTAGTAAGCACATTCGGTGTTTGTAAGTGAAACTCAAGAAAAAAAATAAGTTTTCAGCAGTAGAAATAAGGTCACAACAAATGAGATAAATGTCCGTAGATTGAATTAATTTCGAATCGCGTTTGTCGCAGAGCAAAACGAAATACGTGTCCAGCTTTCAGATCGACGAATGAGTTTACACATGTACTAATAACGAACATATTCAAAAGTTGCGTGTTCAGGTGAAATATCCCTGTTTGGTAATACTCTCTCTCTATGTGTGCGGTGTGTGTGTGTGAGTTTCCAACAACGCTGTTCAAGTGGAAGCAAATAATTCAAACAGCTCTTGACACTTCTAAACCCGAGTGACGCCATATGGCATATGCGTATACGTTTTTATTTGAAGTTTTTCTTTTTATATCTCTTCGTTTCTCTGAATTACCTTTAACATTTCGATTTGCCGCGTTTTGCTCTGCAATTCTATATAAAGGGAATTTTAATTCAAAAACTTTTAGAAAAATTGCAGCGCATTGTGCTGAATGTGTAATGTGTGTGTGTGTGTCTGTGTGTGTGCGTTGATGAAATCTCGGTTTGGAGATGCACGAGTTTCTTCGCGCAAGTAGCCTCGACGTTGTCAATAAAAGGAATTCTACCATTTGGTGGAGAATATCTCGGATCTACCATAGTGGATATGAATTCCACTCTCTCCTTCTCGCTCCTCCACATTCGCTTCGTCCATCGCTTTCTTCTCCAGCTCGAGATCACGACAAAAGCACCAGCCTCGTTTCTCTTCTCTCCCTTTCGATTTTTTCTTCACATTCGTTTTCTTTTCTGTGCAAACAACAGCAACTCTCGGATAATCTTGTCGTTGGATATTATTATTATAATCTGTACGAATCCACGGTGCACACACACACACACATAGACGTACACTCATCCGAGAAATGATTGAGCTAAAAATTATTGTGTGGGATGGGACGTGGATCAAATTACTGTGATTCGCGCGGCCCTTTTTTTTATCAACATCCCACCACCCCGTATCCTTTCTTATTTCTGCGTTTTGTTCGATTTTTAGTGTTTGTCCACTCATTACACACGGCTTTGCGCTGATTGTTGCAATGCCATGTTGATAAAGCACGCAAACAACAATTTTATGTAATAAGTGGCGGTATTAACAAGGGGGAAAAAGGAAACGAGAAAGACTTGCAGACTCCTATTATTATTATCATCATTATTATTACTCGTTAATGCATGTTTATGTGCATATAAAATTATTAATTGCATTTCCTAAGTTTTAATGAAGTAGAATCATACCTAACTTTTTTAAAGAAATCTTAAAGAAAAAAAATCAGGTAATGTTTTCCACCTTATTTAATATTATTTGTATACCAAAAAATGAGAAGATTTTAACGAAAATACTTTTAAAAAAAAGATGCAATTAAATTAGACATCCCACAAGTTTTGGAACTCATTTTATGTTGTTTGTATACCAAAAATTTGATGAAATATAATGAT
This sequence comes from Nicrophorus orbicollis, assembly GCA_018845635.1. Taxonomy (NCBI): domain Eukaryota; kingdom Metazoa; phylum Arthropoda; class Insecta; order Coleoptera; family Silphidae; genus Nicrophorus; species Nicrophorus orbicollis. Next base: position 138,454 of record JAFMTC010000628.1, on the reverse strand, counting down.
TAGCTTTTAGTTTTTAACTTAAGGAAAATAACATACAATTTTGTTTAAATGATTACTGCCCTATTTGCGAACTTTTAGTCCTTATCAGCTACCTTATTTTGCTGACCGGTAAATGCTGGAAAAATCGCTCAGCAATTTGAACCAGCACCATTACGCACCAGATTTTTGTGATGCAGGGATTCTTAACCACTTGGCTAATATTGAATTGAATTAGGTATTCTATATGGTAGTGTTTTTGACCTCATTTTATGTAACATGTTTACCAAGTAATGATAATATTAGATTAGATCTTAGTTTGTAGTTTTGTATTATAATAATTATTGCAAAAATACTTAAGTGTATCAAATTCTTTATTTAAAGGTTTAGTAAGATATTATGAAACTCGGTACAAAATACCAACTTTTGTTTAAAAAATTGTAATATCTTCTAAAAATTTTCTAAATGGTCCTCGCATGATAATAGATTTTAGTTTATTTTTGTAGTATTATAATAAGTATATCTTAAATATCTTGGGTCGTTCGGAGAAAAGTTGAAAAACCCTTCTATAGAAGAATGAATGAAAAAGTAACTTATTCAGGATAGTCTTTTACTAATGCACCCATACCTCGCTATACGGCCGCTCTTTATACGGCATTTCGCTATAACGGCCCTCTTCAATTAAGACACGTTTTCGATTTACGGCTTAAAATGTTACGGTATAACGGCAAAAAAAACTTTTTTTCGATGTCTATATATCTACATATTGCCAATCTTGCGCAAGCGCAATAATTGATTCCTTGTACGGCTTTTCGCTTTGCGGCCAAGTTTGGGCGAGGTATGGGTCTATAAATATTTATATTTTATAAATAATGTTTCATGATTTTCATTTGCTTTATACAAAAATAAACAACGATTTCACAATTGAAAATTGCATTATAAAAAAAAGATGTGATTTTGGTGTAAATGGTTGTAAACGATGACATTACCATAAAATTACTAATTTTACACATTTGCGCAAGGAACGTAAATAATCATAAACAAATGTGCTTTTAATTAATCTGTTGAATAATAGTTGGACACGGTAAATGACCAAACTCCCGCATTTACAAATTCACTTTAATTAGACATTAAATTAGTTGCAATATGCTCATAACAGTAAAGGAAAGCTTTCACCGTGCAATAAATTCCATTCATCGTTTCTAGTTAACTCAACTGAGCTAAAGAACGTTCAAATCAAACAGTTTGTTAACAATTATTTGACGACAAATTGCTTTTCGCTAATTATAACTATGTCAAGTCAAAGAATGCAATTAACAATTTTACGTAACCAAACCTGGTACACGTAATATATCGCCAGTTAAGACTCGACTCTCCGACTCCCATATTATCATTATTATTATTAGTCACTAATGTGTGTTTGTGTGCATATAAAATAATTAATTACGTCCTCCGAGTTTTAATGCGACCTCTTACAGTTAATTTGGTTTATGAGATCGTAAAATTAATTATATTAAAACTTTTCTAATGGGGAATTTATACCATACACGTATGTGTACACACGCACACCACGGCCCATGCGCACATTAAAAGCACCATTCGTCTCTCATAATTTTCATTAATTTACAATCTCGTAAATCAATGTTTTCAGTTTCCGTTTCTCCATTTACGCATTCGCACAAAACGATCGAGATTAATTGCTCGCCAATTTGCTAATCGCTTTTCAATAGTTATCGGATTAGTTCATTTCATTTCGCAGTCAAAATGATAAATGGTTACTTTTCATTTCTAATTAAAACTAAAATTTACAAAATACAACTTCTCTTTTCGTATATATTTGATGCAATATCTCAATGCTTATAAGTTATTTTGTTCTGTTCTGATTTTTCCATTTTGTGAAGTATGCTTAGCATTGTACCCTAAGGCACATGAACTGTTAAATACTTAAAAAGAACATTTTTTTGTGTTAAAATTATTTGAATTGAGCGCCATTTTCATATGTCATAGTTTGACACAAGTAGTCGCTTATCTATTAGTATGAGATTACCTAATTTCATTTATACTCAAATTGATAAATAGTTACTTTTATTTTCTAATTAAAACTAAAATTTACAAAATACCTTTTCCCACTTTTATTATATTTCATTTAATACCTTAATGCTTTTATTTTTTTGTGTTCCCACGATTTGAATATCGCGCCAATTTCACGTGTCAAACATTTTATTTGATATTTATTTAATTAACCACTTTTTCTATAGATTTCACATTATTGAATTTCATTTGCAATTAAAATGATAAATGGTTTGTTTTCATTTCCAATTGAAACTAAAATTTGCAGAACAATGTTTTTCCTATATGTACATTAAAATTTCAATTCCTAAATACTTTTTATATGATTTGTTTATTTTTTTTTTAATAATTTGATTCAATATATGAATGCTTATGACTTTTTTTTGGGGGGATTTAAAGTATACTACTTATCATTGTACCCTGCAGTACTGTTAAATACCTATAAAGAACAGTTTTTTTGTGTTACAAGTATTTGAATTACGCGCCATTTTCTTATGTCAAATATTTAATTTGACAGTTGTCATCTTATAGTTCAAAGGTCTTCTTCTTTGAAAGAATAATAATAAAATCATTCAATCTTACAAATAATTAAATAATTATGTAATATGTAATAAGTACATTTTATTTCTATTTATTTTACTATTTGTGTGCATTTTATTGACTATATTATAATAATAAATTACGAAAAGATTGTGAGAAATATCTGTTTATATAACAAAAAAAGCAAGACATTTTGTTTATTATCTATTATTATTAAATTTATTGCAATAACCACATGAAAAAGTACAAATTAAAATAATGCAAATACACAAAAAAGAAAATATAATTATTGCCATTGCTGCAAAGGGTTATAGACCATACGTATTTCTGCCCAAAATTTTATTATTTATTTTGTTTATTATTTTAAACAAATTTATATATTTTTGACTATGACTTACAATCCTTGAATTGTTGAACAAATCTACTAAGTATTAATTTTGTAGTAGCTGTCAGATAGATTTATGATTAAACAGTTTCCTAATTTCTTAATGCAGTTTCTAGTAATTTCTTGTTTTGTTTATACGTGTATATTTAATTGCTTATTTCAGTATTTAATGAAAGTGTTTACTGAATCAAACGCGTAGTTTCACTCGAAGTCTGATTGATTTATAGCTAAAACATTTTATTCCACTTCGGTGTCTGTTACTCTTTTATTCCTATAACTTTCTCTTAACACATTTATCTGGAAATCTTTAAAAATTGGGTCGCGTAAATAATATGCTTTGGCGTGAAATGACACCTGTCTAATGAAAACTCAAATTTACAGAACACCATTTCTGTTTTTATATACATTACATTAAATATGTCAATGATATTTATATTATTGTTTTGTGTGTTTTCACTATTTTAAATTCGCTCTATTTTCACATGTTAAACAATTTATTGTTACAGTCACTTTTCATAGAATTATAAAAATTTTGAAAACTTTGTTTTTTTTGTTTACTTTATCATGTAATCAACTCTTTTACCTTCTCCCAACATGAGACATTGATGAAAATTGAGTTGATAATTGGTATTGTACAGTATTTACTTATTTCTTTCTTTACTTTTAGAATCAATATAATTATATTTTTTTATAAATATTTAGCAATTGAAAATAATAAATAATAATTACATTGCAACAACTAGAAAAAATAAACTAAAAACAATAAAAATGAAGAAAAATCTATTGGTGCAAACGACTATAGACATAGGTTTTTTGCCCTTAGTGTTTTATTGTTACAATTGTTGTTATGTAATGTTGAATCGGTGATTGATGTATTTGATACATTTCTGATAATTTTTCGGATCAAATACATATGATTCTAGCACAATTTTGTGTTACGTTTGAGTTTTCAAACAGTATATGTAGTTTGTATTTAGTTATATGCCATATGTTAAAACTTTGTGGTCTTCTCTCTGAATTGAATTTTGTGGTCGAAGGTATTTCTCCTTGGGCGATGTTCTTGTTATTATAATTGGTATTGTGTGAGTATTATAATTGTATATAAATGAAAACTGCCAAATTGTCATTATTTTGAAATTAGTGTATTATTTATGTTAAGTGTTGTCTGTATTATTGTAGTGGTGATAATTTCAAAATAATGTTTGCTTTTGGTTTACTGTTAACACGTAGAGAGAAATAACGGCCTGGAGGAGAGGAGTCCAAAAGATAAAAGGATGATATTAAATGGTCTCTTTAAGATCTCCGCTCCGCTCTGCGAGTCGTCTTCTTTTCCTGTTCTCGTCTCGTCCGTTTCTTCGTCTCCATTCCCGAGGCTCTTTATTTCTTTGATTTGTGCTTCTGGCCAGAGCCGAGGCATGGAAGCAACGTATAATATTTTGAAGCGTGATATTTTCAGTGGCCCCGTCGAATTTTTCTGCTGCACTGCTTTCGGTGAGGACCACTTTTTCCTCGCATACTTCTTCTCTCCCCGGCGCGGCAATTCTTGATGTCCGCGCTCCGCTGCCGTTGCTTCTGCTTCTCCGCATCCTCCGTCCTCCATCATCCGTCCTTTCTTCTTCGGCTGAATGCAGCAGCAGCGAGCAACAGTCGGTCGCGAAAAACGGGAATCCGCAGCGCGGAAACGCAAACATTCCCAATGGACTTTTAATCATACAGGAAATTTATTACATCCTCCAAACTATCTCCCTGTAATTTGGACGGATTGATTACTTTCTTAATCATAAGTTAGGACGCGCCGTAAGGAAAATGCCTCTCGCTCTCGCTTCTCCGCTCATCGCATTCTATTTTCTCGGACAACTTTATTAACATAAATTAACAGAAGAAACGCTTTTTTCCTTTCTTCAAAGGCGATGCGATGCTCCTTCTCCGTGGAGTGGGTTAATTGCATTCGGGAAGATATTATTTGTTCGGAGTAATTGAAGGAAACCTCCTTGTGGGAATTGGAGGTAATGTTAAGTGGTGGACATATGGAGAGAAAGAGAAAAGAGAGGAAGGAGGTGCATGGTATGGGTATGGTCCAAAGAGCGGGTTCGCTCGCGCGTTGATGTTTGAATGAAGCGTGTCGGATGGACTTTAATTGTTGGCTGTCCGGGAGTGACGTGACCATTGTTAATCCATCACCTGCACCGCCGACCCATCCGAAATCGTCCTGATATCTTCTCACTATTATTTATATTTCAGTTTCCACCGAAGCCGATTTCCATGCATTTTTATCATAGTCAATTAATTCACTGTAACAACCACTTTCAATGGCATAAGGCTTCTTCTTTAAATGTAACAATTTTGATGAATTCAGTTGTAATCATTGATGCTTATAGTTTTAGTTGACTGAGGAAAAAACTATTACATTAATAAATATTGTACAGTCTTAGTCTTCAAAATCTTATATAATAAGACATGAGTTGTTCATTAATTTTTTTTGTATATCATTTATTTTATTCACAATCTATCACAAATAGGAAATTAAGCAAATTTGTTGGCGGTACAATTATCATGTAGATGGGGGAACTCAACAGTATCCATCTATAAAAATTAACTTATAATAATTTTATATAATATAATAATATTAATGAAATCTATGTGGTAAGTCCAGAATGTTGCACTTTTTAAGTCTATATGTTTGTATTTGCTTTACTAGAAGATTTTCAACTAGTTTATTTGGGTGTGATTGGAGTTTTCCTTGATACCTTTCACTATAGTTTGTAATTTCACTTTTCACTGTTTTGATTTGTAGATCACTATGTAAAACACTGTTGGGTACATACCAGGGTGCATCGGTAATTGTGCGCAAAGTTTTCGATTGGAATCGCTGTAGTATTTCGATGTTGAAGTTGATCCCACATTCATATGTCCAAACTGGTTTAAGTATGGATTTATAGATTAGTAATTTGTTATCTAGTGATAGCACTGATTTTCTTCCAAACAACCAATACAGTTTGCTGAATTTTATACCTAATTGCTTTCTCTTAGTCCATATATGTTTCTTCCAGTTGAGTCGTCTATCCAAATGCATTCCAAGATATTTTACGTGTTCCTCTTGTGGTAGTACGTTGTTGTTTAAGGTTACTGGTGGACATGTTTTCTTTCTCATAGTAAAGGTGACATGGGTAGATTTCGTTTCGTTGGCTTTAATATGCCAGTGTTCAATCTGATTCAATCCTGTTTGCAGATTTAGTGACGCAATATCTGGATTACTATCTGTTGACAATAATGCTGTGTGTTAATTAATAATAATAACATTTATTGAAACAAGTACAAAAATTAATATAAACTCAATACAATAGTAACAATTACTAATAAACTAAAAATAAAACATAATGCCATTATTATAAAGGTATTATAAAAATAGTTTATATTTCATAGTATTTAATAATTAATTATCGTTAATTCAAATGATTTTCCAATTACAGTGTCCTAGTTTACAATTCTTAACGGTTTTCTTTTAATTGTAAAATGGCAAAAATCAATGTTGGGATTAATATGATATTTTGTATTACAATCCAGATGGTTGTCCTATCTTGCTTTTTACTACTAGGACTGATGGGTTTCATTCATAAATTTGTTCCGAATTTGATTATAATTTAAATTATCCATCAATTGTGGCAGAAATCAGTAATGTTCCAATGTAATGGTTTTGTATGATAATTCCTATTCGAATCCAGATGGATGTCCTCTCATGTTTTTCTGACGATTAGGACATATAAGATTTATTTAAAATTTCTTTTGAATTTAATTAAATATTAATTTCCCTTAATCTAGTCATAAATTAGAAACGTACCGAGCTTTAATGATTTCGTGTAATTTTGGTAATGATATATTCACAATAAGTACTAAATAATATTGGCGTAAATGGTTTTGCTTTATAGAATTGGCCTTCCAATCCATATGGGTGTACTACAATGGACTAGTTGATGTAGGATTAGAGTGGTCCATAAATCTTATGTCATGCTACGTCTATTTATTTTTGGGTTTAATCACAAGTTTATTTGTAGTTAATTAATTGATCTCCGCCGCGCGGCGTGTTACGTAATGGTCTTCCACCCACCGTGGCATTCATGAATCAACGACGCACCAATGCGATAAGCTCTAATTATTTGCGCAAATGGTTTCGCACGACAATTCGCCTTCCGATCCAGATGGGTGTCCCGTCTCTCTGATACTTGCTGAATGCGAAGAGCACACGCATGGGCACAAGCGGTGGTGATGGGATGAAGAGAGGAGTAGTCGCGCGCGCTCCTCACGGTCTGCATATGCAAAAGGCCGCATGCCATCCGACCTCCTCAGCCTCTTCAGCCTCCTGCTGTAGTTGGAGAGCCTCGGCGAGGAAGGATTTATTGAGACCTGGTCGCATGACATCCGTCGGACAGTTGTTTTGTTCGCTACGTATAAATTTCGAGCTGCCCCAACTACTGTCCGTCTCTATATGGACTTATCAAACAACCATTAACTCACTTTACATTTATTACAACATATGCTTAATTAGTACTAAATATCACGGACCCCCATACAAATGCCTTTTTCATATTACATCACTTCTAAATAATCCCAAAACAATTAACCTCAACTTATTGATGGCCCCATTGTTCTCTTTTATACACACACACACACACAAACACATACAACTGGCTGAGACGTACGCAAGAAGAACATACCGAGAGGACGAAAAAAGAATTAACGAAATAAAAATGCTGCGAGCGCAGAAAAAGTCCACTCTTCCAAACACAGAGAACCGGGGGATAAAGACGGACAGACGGACGCGGTGAGAGAGAAAGCCAGTTCGAATACTTTGCAGTCTTAAGTATGCATCTTGATGTTAAGTGAATTCACCTCGGGCAATAAAATAAATTCAAAGATTTTCTTACTCGAACGGTTTTCAGCATCTCCGATGATGATGACATTCTTAGCAATTTTTATATTTTCAACAGCCGCATCTCTTTTCTTACTTAATTATTATCGAATAATCAAAGGATTCGTTTGTTTTTAATCCTCTACGATCCTCATTTTTATTTGATATAATAATTTCACATGATTTTTGATACTTTTTACTAAAAATTCAATAAAGGGACATCTTTGTTAAGTGTTAAGTAGTTAAGTAAATCATCCATCATGCAAAGTATTATATTGTACATATATTGCTTAACTACTCTTATAATCAATTACACCCATACCTCGCTTTACGGTGAAACTTGGCCGCAAAGCGAAAAGCCGTATAAGAAATCAATTATTTTAATACAAATTCAATGGGATCGGTTCCAAATTTGTTAAATATGTAACATGGTTTATCATTCAAAATGCATTTTATCTTTTTATTTCATTTAAATCAAAAATACATACATAACAAATATATACATTTGTACATAAAATAATAACAGACTCCAAAAACCAACAATAATCTATAAACAAAAATGAAAAAACTTCATGTTACATAAAATATGTGTATGTATAAATACATATTTTTTTAAATGGCTTTAGTCTGAAGACGATGAAGAAATGGTAACCTGCAGATCACTGTCGTTATCATTTTTCGTTGGTAAGGATGGGCCTGGCTTAAAACAATTGTCCAACGTTGTTTGTCTTGCCTTCTTGTCTATTTTGTTCTTCAGTGATTTATAACAGCTAATGGCTGAGTTAATTCCTCAAGAAACTTTAGCGCTACGTTCGACGTCAGGATCGTTTTCAAGGAGGATGCTTATTCCTTGTTCGAAATAGGAAAAAGCTTTCGACAAATTTTTTGATGTTAGCTGTTTGCATACAACAGGCTCTGTCTCTTCATCAAATGCCGGTACTGCTTGCAACTGAATGAGTTCCTCAGTTCCTGAAAGAGGTTCCCTGTCAGCTTCAAGTAGATCAAGCACATCACATTCATTCAAACCTTCAAAGCCGAGATCATGTGCTAGATCCAATATGTTTTTCCTAATTTCAGGAAGGAAATTAAGTACTTTTTACACATTCTGGCCATATTTTTTCCAAACATGGTTCATGGTTTTAATTTCAATTCATTGGCAACATGTAGATATATCGACTTCGAAAAAAAGTTTATTTTGCCGTTATTTCGAAACATTTTAGGCCGTAAATCGAAAACGTGCCTTAATTGAAGAGGGCCGTTATAACGAAATACCGTATAAAGAGCGGCCGTATAGCGAGGTATACTCGGAAATAACTGTTTGCTATGAGTTCTTTAGTTCTAAAATTAATACCAATAATAAAGAAAACAATGTTTTGTTGGTTCATGTTTTTTAATGAAATTATTTTATATTTTCGTTCTTTCATCGCATTCATAATTGATTTGTACTTGTTTTGATCATATTCTACGATTTTTTCTTACAAATTTATAGAAAACTAAAAGTTTAATTAAATTTAACATAATTTTGAATTTTCGTAATAGTATTAAATGAAATTGACTAGATGTTCCTAATATAATGCACCACGCTGAACTTACTTATTTTTATTTATTTAAACATCTTAAATTAGTCCAAAGGGCTATTGACCCAGGTCTTTCTGCGCAGAGTGTACACATTTATAACTTATATAAAAAAATCATAAGAAAAATAAGAGCATTCTACAAAAGCCAATTAATTGAAAATGAAAATTATATAAAAATAAAATATTCAATTATAGATTGTTATATAATCATTACTATTTGGAAAATCTATTGGAAGAGATTGCTTTAATATTAATTAATTGGAAGATTACAAGGTTACAATATTGTTTTTTAATGTGTAATAATAATGATAATTACATTGGTTTATGAAATAATCTCTGTGACTTTGTGTTATTGAATCATGAGATGTGTACTATTATTATTGAAGCGAATGTGTTTCGTAAGTTTGCGTGACTGCGTGTGTCGGTCGTTTCCCGAAATACTTAAAAACGAATTAAACTGTCCCAAAGCTGTTCCGTTCTAATTGCCCGTTCGGATCGACGGAGGCGCGTGCACGCAGGCAGACATGGACCTTCGGATCCTCGGATCTCTGACCTTTTTCGTCGGTGTCGCGCAAAAAGGCGTGTCTCCTCGGGCTCTTCGCGCTTCGCCTCTCTTTGGCATTTCTAAATACCATCGTTTTATTACGCCGACTTTTCCCATAATTTAAACTAAAACCGAATCCATGAATAATTCGCTCCTCCAAAATGCCATCAATCCTGAGCACATTTTCATCGACATAATTATACTGATTACAAATTATCGGACCCCATAAAATATAATTTGTATTCATGGATTTCTCAAATCATTTCAAATTTCAATCATAAATTCATTAAATTGATTAGTAAGGTAGATGTATTAGGATTTTAATCAAAACCACGTAACATGTATTTCGTATTTGACAAGTACTTGTTATATTTCGCAAATACTTATCTATACATTGCATAATCATAACATAGATCATAAACACCAAGTAATTTATTTTTAATTACTTGCGCAAGTACTTGACGAGACATCAATACATTGCATAATCATAAAATTGATTATTAACACCAAGAAATTTATATTTGACAACTTGCGCAAGTATTTGTCAAAATGACTATACATTCCATAACCCTAAAATTGATAATTAAGTAACTACATTTATCATTTCTGGATAATATTACTTTATATAATATTTAAAGGATTTTTAATATTTGAAACTGACGTTATGTCAGTAATTAGTAAATAATATATATTACAATACATGTACGGATTATGTTTGAAAAATCTAAGTAACATAATTTTATATAAGGTATACAAATTATTAATACTTTTAAAGTCATTTGCATTTGACAACTTGTATAGATACTTTTTGACATTTTTACTAACTGCAAAATCTTACATTTTATTACAAAACTAACCTAAATGTAGCTTTTTGATTAATAAACAAAATAATGATTTATATATTTTTAAGATTTTTCAGAATTGTAATTAAAATAATTGTATACATAACTTTATTAACGAATATAAACTACACGTGGAGTAATTTGTGCTTGACAACTTGTGCAAGTACTCGTCGAGGTGCCAATTCATTTGTATAACATGCATACTTGCTTGTCTAGATGCATGATCATAGATACAAACACAACACACAAATAGTATTAATTAAAAACTAACCTAGTAACAACATTTATAGTTTATTGATAAAATGTATTATCTTAAAGATTTATAAAATTTTAAAATCTCTGCAGTCTTTTTGCCAATTTCGTGAAAATAATTTACAATTCGATTATATTACATGATAATAAATATTTCAAAAATCTATTTAATAAAATTTTAGACATACATGTAACTTTGTTAATATGCGTGAAGTATTTTAATTTGCAAACTTGTCCAAGTATAGACTGTATGCAATACATCTAATAATTTATATTTAACAACTTGTTTAAATCATTGATAAGTTTGTTGAAATGTATAACGAAACTATATTTTTTTTATACGGTACGACGACATACGAGTATAATTCGTTCTGTAACCTTGCTCGTATGTCAAATTACTCGTATCTCAAAGCAATGTTTTGTAAATGTACAAAAAGCAAAAAAAAACGCGAACTCAACTTATCAAAAATACTTCGAAAAAGAGGGAAACAAGCACACAGACTGAGGTCTAGTCTGAGAGTGTCGTGTGCAGCGGTGTAGTGTGACATTCCTCGTATCTCAAATCTTGCTCTCATCTCAAAGCTCGCTCGTAGGCTCATATCTCAAATCACTCGTATATTAGGGCACTCGTATATCGAGGTTCCATTGTATCTAATTATGATAATAGACAAATTCATTATACAAATAATAATACGTGTTAAAATTAGAAAGTAAAAAGATAATAAATAGTAATATTTTATTTCATCCTCTTTATTGGTCCAAATTTTATAATAACTTATAATAATAAGTGGCAACAATAATTGAAAAAAAAGCAAAACTCAATGCACAATATTGTCTTTCAATTAACACTATTTTGTTTTTCCATGTAATTGATATTCTTAATAAAAGATTTAATGTGTGATATGGACAGTTAGGTTAGTAACCTAGGTGACATTGAGGTATATAGTTGCGTTCGGTGTTATGTAGCCGTAGTTTACGACTTTGGTAGTCATTGGTTTTCTATGTTCTTCGGCTATAAATAATGTATCTGCGATAAACGATGAGTGAATTTGATGAAATTTCTCGGGGAGGAGGTTCGATATAAATCTGCGAGGAAGAGGCGCACGCTTTAATATGCGGGGAATATATGTGCGCGCATTATCTCTCCTTCTTCCTAGTTACATAATGTGTGGAGACCGCGTATCTCAGGCAGTGATCTGGTGACAGGAAGCCTCCTCTCTCTGAGGTACAAGTGCATTGCTCTCCGGGGTCACCACTGCCTATCTACCTACCTTACATTACCTTACCTTACCAACCTACCAACCAGCAGATCGACCGACCTATCACCTAGGTAGGCTGCGACAGTCCTGTCCCTCTCCGTTTATTTCTTTGTTTATCATCCTCTTCTTCTCCGTTTCTTCTCCGAGCCCCAAGTCCAGAAGCGCGACTCTCCGCTGTGGGTCCGCCGCTTATTTTGCATACCAAAAATTAATTACAATAGCGAAATATACATAATACACGGCCATAAATAATTTATGTGTCTAAGTGAATGAGGATAACTGTCCGGCCGGTGTGTATTTATTGTTGTGAAACTTTTGAGTCATGTTGAACACCAACGCCAGACCATAATTAATTTAAATAATTGCATTTTTAATATCGGTAGTTAATGCATGTCGCGGGCGCCATTAAATATAAATCATTTCTTCCGTTTGTACTGCTGCTGCTGCCGTTGTTGTTGCTGTTGTTGTTGTTACTTCTCTTCATTTTATTGCTTCCACATTAATGCCGCGTTTCAGTTAGTTATCTCTCCATCCACAGACGCATAACAAGTCGTAGAAATACGTTTCGCAATGCCCGACGCACATTAAAAAAAAACATGGTCGATAGAGAGGAGAGGTGAAGTCAGAGGGAAGAGAAACCGGAGCTGCTCCTCCGGAAGCTTGAAAATTTGAATAGTCTTTATGCTATATTATTTATGGTCCAATTCGAGGAAACCATGAAAGTACACTTAGCTCAGCTAGGATTTTATTCTAATGTATGCATGTTTTATGGTCTGTTCAGACAAGAGCTTTGAGTTATATCAAAATCCATTTCATTTTTTCCCCCTTTCACACGATTTTCTCCAAATCCATTTAACACTTAACCAAGACTAAAGTAATTCAAGAAAACATCAACACGCGATGAATAATAATTGTATGAAATGTAAATTAAAATAAATAATAGAAACGTTACTGAACGGACAGATTTATATAAAAGTGTTGTAGAATTACAATTATGTAATATTATAATAATAATAATCATTTTTGAGATTTTAGTTTTTGAGTTATTGTTGTTTAAGTAATTCATTTCATTATAAATGGGAAACTTATGAATAAAACAATATTTATATTTTATTTATTTAACAACTTTTCTTGGAAATTATTTAATTTTATAAGAAGTACTCGAAACATTACTAACAATAGACAAATTTATATAAACGTTTTGTGGAATTACAATTAAGTAGTTTTATAATCATATGATTTTTTTAAATATTTCATTATTATCATTAATAACATATATTAATTAATTTAATAAAAAATGGGACAAGTTAATGAATAAAGTAATATTTATTTGATTTATTCAACAATGTTTAATAAAATTATATATTTTTTTTACTATTAAATAAAATATGTAAATATGCGTTCATCGAATAAATACTCTATTTGCAAACTATAAATTATATAATTTTAATACGTAACACACGATAGCTTACATAATACATGATTTTATATCTTCATTAACGAAATATTTGTATCAAACCTAAAATATTATGTATATTAGTGGTCTAATATAATAATAAATTTGTAAAGATTATGCAATGTACAGCTTAAATAAATCAACTTCACGTATGATTTATATCATTCTATCGTGATTTACAATCTACATTTTGTAAATTATCTCATAATTAATAACAAATTGCCTAGTGGCTGTTTTCTTAAGTTACATAATAACATTGTACAATTCAATACCTAATCAATTCTTCAAAATAAGTTTAGATAAGTAACACAAGAACAATTCAACTACACCTCGCTATACAGCCGATTTTTATACGGTATTTCGCTATAACGGCACGTTTTCTATTTACGGCATGAAATGTTTCGCTATAACGGCAAAAAAAAACTTTTTTTCGATGTCGATTTATCTACATGTTACCAATCTTGCGCAAGCGCAATAATTGATTCCTTATACGGCTTTTCGCTTTGCGGCCAAGTTTCGTGGAGGTGTATGGGTGTATTCTTAAATCTTTAATTGTGTCTACGATTTCCTTCTAATTGAAATTATTTGTGTATGTTTTCAATTATTTTTTTTGTTACATTTTTATTCAACATATTAAATTACGTTATGTATAATATTAATTGTTGAAAATTTTTGAATTTTATTATTTATTTTAATGTAGCCTTTATGTAAATCCAATTTTCTGCACTACTTTATATTCATTTCATCAAGAAGCTAGAATATTTAAATTATACAAATTTCAATATTGGTAATACAACAACACAAGATACAAAAACAATGTTTTTTTTTACAATTATATTATTTGAAAATCCGTATTTTTTTCATTAAAATATTTGTTATAACTTTTATAGAATTTTATAAAATTATATGTGCATATATATTACTACTTATTATTTTTATCTAAAATCTTAAAATTATCTTCCAATTATCAGTATAACTATTATATTTATTTTCTAGACGACTCATAATCGTATGGTTAGAGTCGCCTGTATATATTCTAAGGTTCTCTGTTCGAATCCAGATATATCATTGGATTTTGTAGTTTCTTTCAGGGCATTTTTCAGTGCTTCTGGACTTAGGCCATAGATTCCTAATAACAATATTCTTGAAGGGATTAGGTGTCAATGGCCAACTGCTCCAATTAAGTGTCTGTAACAACGTGGTAATTTACTGAAATCCGAATGAATAGATTGCTTATATGGTTGCAAAAATACATAGAAAAATATAGATTTATGAGGATACAGTTAAAAATTAAGAGAAAAATATAGTTGGTGACTCGTTTTTCTTACGTAGGACACAATTTATCGCCTGCAAATGCAATTCGTGACACAATTAATCAAAGTGTCCTGTAGATATGAACCGAACGGGCAAGCACTGCGATATTGTTGCAAAATAAATAAATCGCAGTCGGATTAATAAACATATCTCGGGCGTGGACACGTCGACATAATCAACCTACATTTAAGTACTCGCTACGGTTTATATAATATATAAACTATATGTATGTTTGCAGTTCATATATGTATATAAACACATTTAGTATATAGTAATTTCGTTTTCATTTTGTTTTGCCACTTTGGCACTTAATTTATCGTGCGGGCTGCGACCGGATCGCATGATATATCCGCATTGCATGTCCTCCAAGTTAATTCGCTCGGTGAAAAGACAGAAATTATCGGAGGGCAAGACAGATCTGGAGCACAGAGGCTGGACCAGATCGTATCTGCGGCCCCCAGCGGTAGCGAAACAATCGCGCACAACGAGAAACAAAGAACAAGGAAACAATAAGCAACAAGAAACGGATGGAAAGGTTTCCCTTCAAGAAAAAACACACACACACTAATAACAGCATACGAAAGATGAAAGCGGGGACGTCAAATGTGTCACGTTTGCTGTATTTTAATCGCGGCCGTTATTATAATATTATTTTCGCTCTGTCCGCACGATACGATCATTGGCATTTCATTCCCGATTGTTGTATCTGATGCTGTATAAATAGCTTGAGGTGGAAATACCGACCGTAAGATTATCGTTATTAGCCTGGCGTTTTTCCTCCGTGATTCCCTTTATTGCGATCTTAAATTGAAAGGAGGCCATTAGCGAGATGCTTTTCCTAATTTATATATGTTTGTACACAGGAGAAACTAGTTGTACTAAACGGGATAAAGGTTAGAATCACCTTACGATAATTGCTTACGTTATTGCCAGTACATAACAATAATACTGATATTTATAAAATATTAAACAATATATTAAAACTTGCAGTAGTTACGTTTTAAACTAATGAAAACATTGATGTAAATTACAAAATATAAGATATCTAAATTTCAATATGAAATACGACATTGTATTTTTTAAATCAAGAAATATTACTAACTTTCCGTAGGATTTTATAAAATCCATTAGAACCTTCAAATCAGGTGTATCCAACATTTTAGATACGCTGGGGTTAATTTGTGTCATATATATTATTACGAAATTTTCTGGAGTTACGTAAAAATAATTCATAATGCAGATAATATATCAAACAATAGATTTAAACTTCTAGTAGTAGTTCGTTTGTTGTGTTATAAACTAATGAAAACATTGAATCCAGGGCTTCATTTGAAGAAATCGACTTATTTCCAATAGTTACGTAATATTAATAATGCATACTACAAGAGTTATCATATATTAAACTATAGGGCAGAAAGACCTAGGTCCAAAGCCCTTTGTCTCAATGTGTGGTCAATAGATATGTTTTAATAATATAAAGTTGTATATTAAAACTAAATTAGTTAAGTTCTAAAATTGATGTAAACTTTAAACTTAATTTATTATATAGCAAATAGATAAATGTTTCAATGTTTAGAAAAGACTAGAAATAAAACATTGTTTGTTACGTCATGAAATATTAATAAAATTTCATAATACACCAATACCTCGCTATACGGCCCTCATTAATTAAGGCACGTTTTCGATTTACGGCCTAAAATGTTTCGCTATAACGGCAAAAAACCTTTTTTCCATGTCGATATACATGTTGGCTTTTCGCTTTGCGGCCAAGTTTTGAGGAACGTATCTAGGCCGTAAACCGAGATATGGGCGTATTTTATAAAATCTATTGGAAACTATTGTGTCCAATCTTTTAGCTAGACTGGAAGAAGATTAATTATTTTACTCCACATATTAATTAATTACATTAACGATAGATGATGATTAAAATCATTATATTCCAACTCAAATTCTCGTAAATTTTTGTTGAGCACTATTCTTATACATCCGGTGTCACGTGCGGCCCGCGGGCCTCAAGTTAAACACTTATTTGTTGTACATAGCTTGTGGTGAAACCACTCGAAGATTATTGTTATTACTTGTTTTATTTATTTATTATTGTTGTGTTTCCTTTATTACTATCTTAAATTGAAAGAGGGACTATTATCACGAAGCTATTCCTAATTTATATACGTTTGGATTCTGGATTTACTAGTTGCCGTAAACTAGATACAGGTTTCATTAACCGCTTCATTTGGAAATATTAATAATAATTGCTTTGGTAATTTCGCTTAGTTTTGTAATACCAATCTATAATACAGATGCAGTTAAAGCACTGCATCTTCCTTTAAGATGTAGTGTTAAGATTATTAATCTAGTAACAATTAATCAATAGCTTATATAGGTGTGACATTCAATTTAATTTGTTTTCCTATATCATGTGAAAAAAAATGTCGGAGAGCTTTAATTACTTTTGTTAATTATATTTTTAAGCTTTAATTGTTCATTTGCATCTACTATAATTGGTTTTTCCTTTCATTCTTGACACAAATATTTCTGTTAATTCCGTGTATCTTGTAATTTTTAGTTTTGTGTTAATAGTTAATAAGGTTTTTCGTTCAGAATAACTTTTTGTTGTTTGTTTTTTATTCTGTTTTTTCGGTACTTTGCATAATATCTATGTTTGATTTGATAAGGCCTTATTTCTTTACAGATTGTTGTAATGATACAGTGTTAATAGCTGTTTCTAATTTATATATATTTAGTTAGAGAAAACTAGTTACCGTAAATTAGATAAAGATTTCGTTAACTGCTTCATGGGGACATATTAATTACCGTTTTAGTTGATCGAGATAAAGCCAATTACCTAACACCGGCTACTCATTACTAGATAAGTAACATATTATACAATTTTCTATTTCAAATGTAAACCAAATCTACGTAAAATTCGCTTTTGGGTTTGTATTTGATATTTACTCATAGTAAGTATAAAAGTTATATAGTTACACGCTATTATATTATTTGCATTATGTAATTTGTTCAATTCTTATCAAGTAATATAGTTTTTATTTATTTGTTTCTATTTTCTTAACTCGATAAAATATGATCATGTTACTTAATAAATATTTTGTTTTCAATGTGGTTATATTAAAAATAATAATGCTATTTGAATATAATACTGCAATGCATAGTGCGGCTTTGGTTCTACTAGGGACTGAATATTTCAAAATAATCTACATTTTAACAGTCAAGACTATTCCGAGACAATTTCTTGTTGTGTTTCTTTTTATGTGGTTGTTGAATTAGTATTACCAATGCAGAATTTTCTTTTTTTCTAAATGAAGAAATTTACGGATAATTTTGTTATTAATTTACTATTTTCGGGTTTTCAAATAAATCTTTTTTTTTTAATTTACGCTAAATTTTCAGGAATTGAAATTTATGGTCTATTTATTTGGTTTTGAAATATACAATAAATCTTCAATTTTTGAAATTTACTATAAATTTTCAGGATTTGAAATTTATGGTCTATTTTTCGGTATATTTTAAATACGATAAATTTTAAAATTTTGAAATATACGACAAATTTAAAATTTTTGAAATTTTCAGGTTTTGAAATATTTCGTAAATTTCCAAGTTTTGAAATTTATGTTCAATTATCAGGATTTGAAATTTACGGTAAATTTTCCATTTTTTAAATTACGGAAAATTGTCTATTATTGAAATTTACGATGAATTTTCGAAATATACTATAAATTTTTAGATTTTTAAATTTAGTGTAAATTTTCAATTTTTAAAATATTCAGTATATTTTCAGATTCTGAAATTAACTGTAAATTTTTTAATTTACGGTTAATTTTCAGTTATTTAAATTCAACGTGTTTTATTGAAGTTATATTGTTGAATTTTCGGTATTGACTGTAAATTTTAAATTATGAAATTTACGGTATTTACCGTAAATTTGTAATTTTTAAAGTTAATAAAACTTATTTTATATCTCTATTAAGTTCCCGTATTTCTCAAAAGATGTGTAATGAAAATTATTTTATATATAAAGTCACAATTTTTACATTGCAAAAAATCCAAATGCTATATAACAATAACTTACAATACGGATTCAAAATTTGAACAAGTTTCTGAAATTATCGTGTATGAAACACATTTATTATTATAAATTTAAATAAAGTCCTTGTATTTCTTAGAAGATCATGAATGTTCATTGTTTTATATTTTAAATTGCAATAAATCCAAATGTGATATAGCAACCTGGTAAAGTACGATATGGAAATGTAGAAATTCGAAATATGCAATAAATTATTTTTCTCGCGATTTGATCTAGTTTCCACACTTAAAGTGTTTCGTGGATTCAGCTCCTTTTTTAGGGCTTTTAATGACTAATAGAATCACGGCGCTTCGAGGAATTCCTCTCCACTCTTAATCTAATCTGACGTAATTAATCTGGACATTCTTCTGGTGTTTTACGAGATTGGGAATGAGACATGGGCTTCTGGTTGTTGTTGTTGCTGCTGCTGTTGTTGCGTTGTTGTTAGTAGAAGCATTCTAGGCGACGTCTTCGTGCCGCAGCAACAGGACTGCAGGAACACGAGGATGGATTGAACACACGCATACACCTGTACGATCATTTTTGCGCACCTGCTTTTGTTTTAATCACGGCCTGCCTCTCTCTACGGCAGACTTATTTATATAACCGAGCTTGTTAGAGCGGAATAAAAATCGCATTATGATTAATTTATTTCGTTCCCAACTAGCCGTCTCCTCCAGTTGCCTCTTCTTATTCTTTATCCACTTCTTCTTTTTCTCTCTTCTTCTTCCTCTACTCCTTTCCAACATCTCTCCGCGCCATTCCTTCTCCTCCGTTTAACTCTTCTTCCTCCGCCTGTTTCTTGTTACATGTGTTTCGTTAACCCACACACGCTTTTTCCGCCCATTTCTTCTCCTCTTATTCCTTTTTTGTTTTTAATTACATCCATCTCCCGTTTATCCTTGCAGCCAGAGCACCATGCGAACGGTAATCCTTCGGATATTTGGCCTGTCGGGATTTCTGCACTCGAAATCCTCTCGGTCTCTCCTCTCCTTTGGCCGACAACCGGTTTCAGGAGCAGCGCCGGTGTGTATAATTTGATTTGTTTCCTTTACATTCCATTGTTCTCTCTCATTGCTCGGCCTTTGAAGCAGTCGAGCTAGTGTGGGTTTGGATACGGAGCTGCGTTAATGAAAATAATCATGTCAATTATATTTTGTAATTAGTTGGAATTGCTTTCGCGTAATTTCGCGAGAGCAACGCGGAAACCGAGAGACGTTTTCTGTAACTTCTTTTATTTCTTGCTGTTATTGCCGTGCGTTCCCTGCTCGGAATTATTCTGTCGTTTGTTACTCTTTTTTTTTTGCTTGGTAGTTCATTAAAGTCGTCCACTTCTTCAATTCGTTACAAATTAGATTTAGATGTTATTAAATGAGGCTTCGAGCTTTTTGCTTCGAGGCTGCCAATGAATCATCATCAGTGTTTTTTATTGTTGTCAGAAGTATTATTATTTTATCATCTTTATTAAAAATCTATGCGTTCGTGAAAGAAAGTTTCACGAAAAAAAGTACATTACTACAAACCTAATGATGCGTGCCACTGTTATGCATCAATTTATGCAATCAAAATAAATAAATAATTTCTGTAAATTGGACGTTATTATACAGATCATTACACTCTTCTAATTACACATAATTATTTTCTATATTAATTTACGCAATTTATTTTTATAAATTATTAAATTATGAACTAGAGTCATTCTTATATTACATTTTTTATTACCAATATGTGTATTAATCAATTGATAGTAATTTAAATATTTATTGTACTAAAATCATCATTGTATTGTAAATCTGTATAGTTATTATGAAATTGATTTATACTATTTAATTATTTTATTTAATTAATAGTAGTTTCTTAAAATCAGTTTTTCTTAGACATTTTATATATTGTATTGCAACTTCTTTATTGGGCTAACGTCCGAGTTCTTCCTGTCATTTTTACATATTTTCTAAGAAAATCTATTAATTTGTGAATGATCCTAGATACAATCCAATTGGAAGACGATTTCTCTGCGTAAGAATGTGTCTTTTGATTAAAAAATACAATAACTTACTAGTAAATTAGTTTTTATTTTACAGTTTTTATAACAAATATTTGTCTGTATGAATTATTTATTATGTTAGATTAGTGTAAAATCAATAAAATATATAAATATTTGACTAAAATCATCATTATGTTTTACTACAATTATATGCATTTGTGAATGAATTAATTGAGAGTACTATAAGCAATTATTTCAAAGCTAATGAGGCGTACTCTTATTTACCACAATTATGCTATAATGTTGTTTTTTTTTTCAAGCAATCAAGAAAAATAAACCATAATATTGTGTAAATTATATATTATTATACGGAACATTACACTATTCTAATTATAATAAATTATGTTACAAATTAATCTTCATACTTTATTTTTAGAAATAAATCAAGAGTAATTAAATTTTATGAATCAGATAATATTTATAAAATGCACATTTCAAATAATTTTAATTTTTTGAAAACTAATTATTATATTGTTTGAATATTATTAAGAATTGTAATAATTACTATAATTATTGTAAACGTTTTATAAACATAGAAAACATAATGTCGTTACTACAACAAAATACTTAATTGTTACAAAGATTGTTTAATTCATTACATATGTTTAATAATAACAATAACATTCCAACAGATACAAAGGGACAGAAAAATTAACAAGATATATATTTATAGTAACAATCAAACAAAACAAATAACTGCTACATCTGTTACAATGGATTATTATTCGCAGTCCTTCTGTCCTAAATACGTCTAATTCTTTAATTTATTCATACATGTTTATTATTATATATAATTTATTTGTTTTGAATTTTGATTGAAAATTATGATTTTACTATAAAAAAAGTCAACAGCTGTGTATTCGAAAATTAACTAACTTTTTTTTTTATAAAATTTCAATAAGCTATTACTCTGAACCTAATGATTCATTCATTACTAAATGCATAGTCTTATTTATAACAGTTATTTATTAATGGAATATTTTATGCATTCAAGGAAGAACAAACCATAAAATTGTTTAAATTACACATTATTATATGGAACATTACACTCTTCTAACTATTGTAAATTATATTGCAATTAATGTCCATATCTTAGTTGTATTACTGATTCTATAATAGTTTGAATTATTTATGAATTAAAAGTTAAATGAAATTTAATCAAATCATATTTAAATTTTTCGTTGATTGAGATTAGAATTTAAATTTGAAAAGTTTAAAGCTTTTAAACAAAATTTACGTAAATATAATGTACATTATTATGTTTATTTACATCTTATTATTTTAATTTCAATAACATAATTTTCATGTATTTTTTTGCAATAAATGAAAGATTTATTCTATATTTTTTCTAATAAGTAGTATGTATGTTATTATTTCTAGTTCGTAGCATTTTTTTTTTCTAATTTTACTAAATATTTATAATTTACGTTAAGTTTGTTGTTGGAATGGAATGATTTTCATCTAAATTTTCGAATTGTTAATTTTTATTTTATTTTTTTATAAGAATGTTTTGCTGTAATATTAAATGCAGCTTATGGAACACAGTAAAAGTTTCAGAAATATTTCAATTAATGTTTGACATTATTTAAAGATTTATCGAAAGAAGTGTCAGAAAAGTAAAGATAAGTGACCTATAAAAAAAGAAAACACTGTCTGGTCTGAGCAGTGCTCGGACCTTGACATTTTATAAGATACATGAATTTTCCATGGTAACGCATATATGTTGATTACGTGAACAATTCCCGTTCGAGCATTCATTCGCATTCCTCGCCGCATTTGAGATGAATTGCACCAGATTAGAACGCTTTTACGGCCACAAAAATATGCGTATTAAAGAGAAAGAGATCTCTACATAAATCACACGGCAATATGGAATTAATAACGCTGCCCCAGAATACATGCAGGATTTCTATTTTTTTATTTCCTCTTCTCGTTCCTCTCTCCTCTGCGCGCAGTTTGTCCGGTTTTCCCTTTTTTCTTCTTCTTCTTCCTCCTCTTTCTTCAATCAGTGTATAACAAATCGAGGGCGATAAATCAAAATTTATCACTCGCTCTCGTTGTCGGGGAATGTAAACGCTTTTAATTGGGGCAGATCGAAAGCGCGTTCGTTCGAAATGTGATTTAAATGTGGTCAGGTTTATTGCACGTGCCAGCAAGGAGAGCAGTTACAAACGAGCCGAGCAGAAAACCTCTGACCACAATAAAATTAAAGACTAATTGCAATTAGGTAAGCTGTGTCCGAACGCACGCACAAAATGGTATTGCTACTTGTGCAACGTGGCGAAAATGGCAAAAAAATATGTTTGGTGGTTTTTAAATTTCAAGTTAACCACACTACAATAACAATAATAAGAATAAGCTATTTGAAAATGCGCGCGCAACGTATTAACATGCGCATGTGCGGCTTAATTAAATTAAATAATAGTAAGTAAACTCATTGATCATAGACGTTTTCTCTCTTGAAATTAAATTTGATGAGAGCTGTTTTAAGATTTGTTGTTAAAGGTTTGATTTCAGCAAAACAAATAATATAATGATATATTATTATGAAGGTCAAAAAAGGAATATTTAAAATTTGGAATTGGAACTGCATATTTCCTTGAAATATTCCAAGAATTGCACAATAATCGCAGAATTGATCTGAAGATTGATTAAGGATAAATCTTGAACGAAAACAAAATCGTCCTTTATATATAAAAAAAATAATAATAATATTGGCCTCGCGTTAATCTGCGCTGGATGTCTCGTTATAATCGGAATTTATTTACCTGGGAATCGGATACAGCAGGAGAGGAAAGAATGATGAAGGAGCAAACGAAAAGAAAAACGACTTTTTAAACATAATAACAGTAGTTTCGAATGGGTTTCGGTTAATGTTATTCCCGTGTTGCGAAGCGTACGATGATGATTCATTGCTCGTCGAGCATATTCTTATTATTAGCGCACGATTTAAGTGGGTTAACGGAATCCGAAAATTATCCGGAAAAATCCCTACCCCCCCAATTAACAGTGATGCCGCGCCGGGTGTTCCGAATCCTTGATCCACTCGCACCTAGTTAGCACCGAAGGCACAAAGGCGAACGCCTGTTAATTAACTTAATTACAAACGAATCAATTAATCTCATCTCATCGGAACGAACCCACGCCACGTAACTTGAAGGAACAGCAAGAAACAAACAGAAAACAAAAACGATGCGAATAGAATGGGAAAGATGGAGATGGAGAGAAAAAGGAGGATGCGAGATTAAGACCAGATCCGGAGAACAAAGGTGGGTAGGCATCAATCTATACGGGAATTAAAATAATCTCCGGTTTATTTTTCTTATTCGCGCCGTTCTTTCTTTATGCGCTGCTCTTTCCAGAAAGAGTGTTGGGAATAAGAATGTCGGAGATAAAGATTCCGAGATAACTCCTGATAGCTGACTGAGATACATGCGCGTATGTAAATCCTAATCAGATTAAGGACAAGAGACGTTGACAAATTGCGATATCTGCAGGATTCTTGCGAAACGCCCGAAAATCCCGAAGGAGAGTATACGGTCGCATTTAAATCGATGGATTTAAAACGTTCTCTCTCTCTGCTTATTTATTTCATTCTTCTGTGGATTATTTTTTGCAACCGTCCGAAATATGTTGAAGGACTGTTGTTTTCCTTTTGGGATGGTTGGGAAGGAGCGGACTGTATAGTATTACTAATTGATTTGGTTATTTTCACGACAGCGCCGTTTATCATCTCCCAACTTCTAATCGTTACGTAAAAGAGCGGATTATTAATGGTGTCCGGCCGATGCGGGGTCAAGCGGGCCGGGCCCAGAAAAAAAAAGAAGGAAAGAGAAGAGGAAAATAAAAGTGGAAGAAAGATCCGAAGGAGGAAGAGCGGATGACCACGATGATGATGGTCTTCGAGTGGTGAGAGAAGAGGAGAGAATGAGATGGATGCCCTTTGATAGCGAGGCGAAAAGGAGAAAAAAAAAACTGGAAGGAAAAATATTAAAATGACAATTCGGATTCCGTGCATAATGCCAGGCATTCTCTGGCCGGAGATAATGTTATGCCTAGTTAGTGTATGCGAGAACTTGATATCTTGTTTAAATTTATACAGAAACGTGTCTCGCACAATTCGAGACATTCATTTTCACGACTTTTCCTTATCCGACTTCGGAAGAAGAAAAAATGACCTCAATTTTGTTATTCGTCAGCGGTAATTCTTTGTATCGAGCTTTGACCGAATTCATATAATTACAACTTATTATAATGTTTGGACTATAATTCTAATATATTGATTTTTGGATACGTTTTTCTCGCTCATTATATGTTTCCTACTTATTGTAGTCTCGTTCAAAAGAAATATTAATAAGCAATTAGACATTGGGTATACATACATGTACATACTACTTAGTACTTGTAAAATGACTTTACAAGTAGCTAAGATATGCATAAATATCTATTGAAAAAGCTTTCATATATTAACAAATTATTACCAAAAGGCCCATCTTCTATATTTAAGAAATGAACTTAGGATTGTTTTTCAACTTTGATACATGTTTTGTTCTCAAAATGTATCCTACTTTTTAGGTGCGTCTTATAGTCCGTACATCTTATGGTTCGAGAACTTATAAATATGAGTGGCATATGCATAATACTTGCTACTTATCAAGTTACATTGCAAATATCTAAGGTATACATCAAAAGCTATATAAATCTTTGTATCGAGTTTTGAACGAATATAATACTTACGAATTGCTCTACTCTATACACGCACCTTTAAGTAAGAGATTAGTTTACAATTGGTTTTTGGATATTTTTATTGTTTTCTCAAAATACGCATCCAAAGCGTATTATAATAATCCAGTTTATCTTATATTTGGAAAATAATGTAAACAAGTTGGAAGTCATAATAATTTACATACTACTTGAAACTTGTGAAGTTATTTTGCAAGTAGCTAAACTTTACAATGCCAATGCCGTGTTGAAGTTTTATGAAGTTCTCGATTTGTGCGGTTTCAAACAGAATTAGAAACTCGTACTACACGAGGAATTATTTCTGTTCTATGAAAAATTGTCATCTAACAGAAAGTGCTGATAATTTTTAAATTGTAAACATTTAAAATTATTCAAATCAATTTCTATTCAATCACTCGAAAATTAATCACTTTATGCATTACAAAGCTTCAAATAACATTTATAAATTATTATTTTTTATTTTATTTTTTTCACTAAGGGTGGACAATCTGCTGTAATAGTCCATTTATATTAGGGTTTTATTTGAAACTATTTCAGAAAGTTTAGTTCAATAAAACTATTTGTGGAATAATTGCAGTAAGCCAATTACAAATTAGTATTTATAGAACACTCATGAAGTGTACACGTTACTTAATAATTGTCAAGTATCTTGGCAAGTATTGAATTTTAGTTAACAATAGTTGTTATACATGAAGTACCAATATTACAGTTTAGTAATGATAACTGTAACCACTGTATAAAATTGCGTTTCAAATTTATTAAAATAGTTGAACTATCTAATTATAAAACATAAAATTTGTTCAGTAAAATCGCATATGTTTTTTAATCGAACTATTTTTTTAAGTATAATATGATTTTTACAACTTTCTTTCTGAAATTTGAGTATTATAAACATATTATTAAAATTCATGAATAAACCTTACGTATGTATATAGAGAGTGAGTTGATATATTGATCATTAATTATTCATTACTTTTTGATACACTTTACATACTAGTGCTGTCAATTTCATCCATGTTTGTCCTCTATTTCTCGTAGTTAAAGTAAAGTCTAATACGATTTATCTTCTGACATTGTGTTTGGTAGATCCAATTGCTTCATATAATTTACCATAAATTTGTCAATTTTTATTTATTTTGTATGTAAAATATTGCATTATTATTTAAATGTTTCACACTTTAGTTGATTCTTTTTTTTCTATTTGCAATTTGAAGATTAAACAATTATTAATATGTTTTTTTTTAATAATAATAACCAATTACCAAAAAAAAAACTCGTAAAAATTAAGAAACATAAAGAAAAGAAAAATACAATATATGCAAAGAGCTATATTTTTTTTTAATTAGGGTAGTATATTCCAAAAAATACGATTTAAAGCAAATCAGATTTCGAAAATTAAACATTATTTAATCCGAATTATTTAAATTTATGGTTCCTTTTTTGAGTTATTTTGATTTATGAAAAGCTACGGTTAATGACCAATTAAATATATATTTAAAAATAATTTGTTTTTATTCCTTATATAATTGAACTGGTTGATGTTTAATTTGCTTGTGTGTTTTGTTAGTCTATTTTGCTTGTCTATTTGTAAAAGGCGTTCATGCCTTTGAAGATTTACAAGATGCAATGCAGTAGTGCACCGAAGCGCACGAAGAGAAACGTTCTAATGGACAAGTGCGGAATTGTATCTGCACAGTTTGCAAAAGGCAAAAGCCGATAATAAGGTAACAACAATAACGTAATCCGGCGTGGCGGCGTTAAACTAATTAATGCCCGAGTCCCGACTTAACGACAGCTTTAATTAAAGAAAACAAATATCGCGCAATTACCGCACGGTCTCCCGCCGCTCTATTTAATTCCTTCTCGTTCCGTTCCATTCCATTCCTACCTCCTCCTCCCATGCTTTTCGCACCCCTTTCAACCTGTTAAAGCCATATCAGACCATTGTTGCAGCAGCCTCGTTTTCGGTATCCCAATTAAAACGGATCGATGCTAAAATCGGTTTCGATTTGATCGTGCACACACACGAGAAAGTCAAAGTGTGCTAAGAATGAGTGCAAGAGAGAGAGAGAGTGGTGGTGCTCGAGGAGTGAGAGGCGAAAATAATGAATCGCTTTATTCCCCATTTTTATTAATGGTTATTGTACGGCCGGATAATTGTCGCGGCGGGGGATCCCCGGCGAAAGTGGCTGGACCACATCAGGATTAATCAGAATTGTATCGCATTACAGGAAACTTTTTAATCGTCCACTCCGATACCGAATCCCATAAATAAACGCCTCGCCTCGCCGTTTTTCCTGGCTCCGCCATTCGCACGGATTAATATTGTTCATTAATTAAGCTATCGTTGCGATCTGCTGGACTTCGGCGATGATTAGCGCGTCGAGTGGTATCCCACGGGGCGCAACCCTGGGCCCCCTCTAGTACTTGGATAAAGCGTGTAACTAGTTTCGGAAAACCATCAATCAAACTGTTATCATTGAATATCCATTACTTACTACTCAAATTAAACGGACTGTAATATATCTACGCTATCCCGTTGCGAACAACCCTCTTTAGTCGGCACATCTCTACTTTCATAATTAATCTATCGTCTATGTCTTTAATTGATTATGCTACAAATAATATATTAACTTAAACCCATAACATTCATTTCACATTTATCTATTCTCTTTAATACATCTATTACCTTTTTTACAATCTATCAATACACATATTTGATCTTCTTTTTGTATAACATTTATTGCAACAACCACAACAAAAATATATAAACTCAATACAATAGTAAAAAAGACAAATATAATGATATTGCTGTAAAGGCTTATAGACCATAGGTCTTTCTGCCCTTAATTATTACATAAATTTAGAAATAATTAATCAGTTATGACTATTTTCATTTAAAATACAAAGTTACTTAAAGACAATCAATTTACTAATAATTAACTTCAAATGGGAGTTACCTTCCATTTTAAGTTTTAGTTCACATTTTTTTTATTGCTATGAACACATGAGCCATGTAAATCATTTTTTAAGAAAATCCAGCATTTGCACGTTAAATGATCAGTTTACCTCTAACGTTTCTTAAGTTTTGTAATTTCCAATTAGTTAAAAGGTTTAGGTAAATAATATAAAATGAGGTAAATATATAAATATTACTAATTTTTGTTGTCTCTTTGACGATGTTGGTATTAATATTCCATTTACATCTCATGATTAACCTGAAATAATAACCATTATTACAAATGAATAATTTTAATGCAATTTTGATGGAATTATTCACACAAGATAGTTTATAAAACCAACATGGAATCAATCAAATGCATTCAAAACTTTGGAACCTCATTTAAAGCGAGTTTTAAAAATATAAAATTATCTCATCCTTATAAAACATCTATTCACGTCTCAATTTGAAAATATGAAATACTTATTGTCTCTATGAAAAAGTATTTAAATATGATTTAAGTCACACTATTTAAAATTTGGATAGTGGTGTAACTCTATTTGTGTCACAAGATTCATTTTTTTCTTCAAGTTACGAATAATGTGAGACACCGAATATTTATTGATATTTCTGCAAGGATTCATAAGCTATCCTTAAATTATTAAGCAATTTAAGAAAACAAATCGTCTTATAAAACATACTGACGTTATCCGATTATCAATTTTACAAATATATTATAAAAGTGTACATTGTCTGAATATCAGATTTTTTCGTAAAAATATGTTTATGCTATTTGTACGGAGTCCGAAAAGTTCGTTAACCGTTTCAGTATTTGATCTTGTTGGTTAAATCATGTCAGATTTACTGGTAAGAAATAACTTTAAATGTAAATACGAAGTTACTTACATTTGGTGTCCTACTAAGAATACATGTATGAAATCAAGTTTTAAGTGAAAATGTAAATACTGGGTGGAAAGACCTACGGCCAATAGCCCGTTGTAATGTTTATATAATGATATATTTATGCAACTGATGCAATAAATTTTATTGTAAATACTCGAATTTTTACTTATATAAGTAAACAGCATGAATCAACTTAAAGGATTTGGGTCAAATGCATAAATATTGCGATGAATCGTGTAGTTTGACTGGTAGCAATCTTATTTGCAGATGGTAACGTTATCATTGCTATCAGACGATTCCCGCAGCCGGCGGCCATCGATTAGATCTTCCGGCCGTCGCATTATTACATATGCATGTGCGAAAAAGGGTCGAGTGTATACACAAAAAAAAGTAATGCAGCTGTAAAATATTTTCGGGGTGCAAATAGTTCGATAATTGGCAGGAATTTATGGGTTTGTTTTCGAAACCGGCCGATTTTTGACTAGCGGAACGGGTCGAACGAGCCAGAAGAAGCACACCGTCGAAGAGGTGAGGTTGAGCTGAAAAAGGGAAGGGAGAAGGCGAAGTGAGTTAGTGTTTGGTTGAAACGGGTTTCCTACGGAGTACACAACAACAACAACAGCAACAACAACACGACGTCCACCCTCCTGTTTTAGGTGTGGAATTTGAATGGGAAACATTCCGTCGGCCTGAAAACGACCGAAGAATTCAAAGTTCCTAAAGCAAATTCAATTGCCGACGATTCATCTCCTCCCTGCGATCTGAGACCGTTTCTAGCGAAATCGCTGGGGCCGGTTCTGCGCTGTTAAAACAAGAAACACAAAAGGAGAAGAAGCAGTAGAAGAAGAAGCAGACGGAGGGAAGAAGAAATTAACTCCAGCAGCGAGGAAAAAAGCGCCTCAATTTGCATACGAGCTTGTTGTTGATTCAAACGTAGAAAGCGTAATTAATCTATACTATAATTTCCCCGGCAAATATATATATAACAAGGCCTTAATCGCTCCACGTAACATTGCGTTCCTGCACCTCCTTTTTCTGTGATCCTTTCTTTATATATCTATTTTTTTAATGAGCTTACATCCAAGAGAGATAAAGAGGAAGGTAAATTATGGTGGCGTGATAATAATAATATGATATGCTCCTGGCGAACGGGGATAAGGACGAATTAAAATAAATTTGTTACGCGATAGGGTTTTTTGATAATACTCTCTCCCCTTGCCTTCTTCATACCTCTTTCTTTTCGTACGTTTCCCGAAACGTATTTACATATCGCCACGAGAGGAAATTCCCTAGAAGCTATTAGCATTCAAAAAGGAAATGGATTAAAGTGTACCCGAGTCCACGAAGTACCCCTCTCCCTCCCTCTGCGACGGGTCGTGAAACGTCGAACGGAATTACGTAAAAACATTTTCACAGGTCGTTAAGTTGTGAATACCATCGCGTATTATACGAACGTTATAATCTTCATTTCTTCGGTGCGCTCTCTCGCATCGTGAGCGTTTTATTGATTTCGTTCTATCCACGGAATTTCGAAACTCACGAAAGATGCAAATTTTCTCGAAGACGGCGCACGGGAATTTCATCCCTGCTGCCGGTTTTGGCGCACCCTGTCCTATTGTCATTTCGGATGCAGACATTTAGAACGAAGTGGAACGTGCAGTGAAACTACCGAACACCACGATCTCGATTTTCTTCCATCCATACAAAATATACCGTTACAGTATTATTCACAATTTCTGAAACTCCATTTATTCATAATTTACGTATTTTGTTGTCTTAACAAAACGTTCGTTGTTATTTAACTATATTAACGCTTTCCATAAAGCTATGTTCCGCAAGGATCAGTTCTAAGCCCTATATTAATATAAATTAGCTATATTTTGAAACGTGTTTATATATTACTTTTTATTTAGTTCCAAAACTATTAGTAAATATTTTTACCAAAGGCTCAAAGTCTTTCTGTTAAAATATCATTTTTAATCAATTTGGTGTTACAAAATAGTTTATAGAAACTGTAATAAATGTAAATGATCTATTTAATGCCAAAACTTATAATATTTTTTTACAAGAATCAAATAAAATCTATAGTAAAATTTTAATATTTTTTTTTGTATAATTGTTGTAAATGTATTCATTTTTTTAAAATTTAGTAAACAATCATAAATGGTTACAATTTTTTTTCACTTTTATAATTTATATACCAAATTTTAATTGCTTGTATTATTACGGAACTTAAGAATGCTTATCTATATCAAATTGAGAATGTAAATGAAAATGTTACTAGACAAATTGGACGAATTCGCATATTTATGCATATTGAAAGTTTGCAGCTTACAATTTATTTTAATTAGTTATTAAAATAATAATATACTATTATATCTGTAAAGTAAACTCCTAACTGGTAGTGAAAGTTGTTATGTAATAGATAGTAAATTAACACCGACCATAAAATAAATATTTACAATTTAATGTATTTAAGTCGACAAAAAGATTGAGCATTGAAAAACATTATATTTTATATACAAATTATGTATTGTAAATTGTACCTTCTTTGATGATTTGGAATTAAGTCTAATCATAGTTTTTTACAATTATTATTTCATAAATTTTGGGTCTATTTTTTGATGTTTGAATCAAGTTGAAATATTGATATTAAATCAAGTTTGGAACAACTTTTTGTCGCGTGTTTACAAAAATAGCATTTTAATTGGTTCTTGAGTAAAGCTATTAAATTAAATTAATGTGCTGTATTAACAAATTGACAAATTATATACCGTAGATACTTATTATATATCATGTCATTCGTTAATAAGGGGTGAAGTGAATAATTCAAAGTGTAACCCTGGAACAGATAATCGTCGACTAATTAGCAGCAAATTGCCACTGCTTAAGGTTAGGTCGAGCGAAGGAACAGAAGCTTCCCAGAAACGTAATCTGAATAATAGAAATTTAAATTTCTACCAGAGGGTCTCTCTACCTCAAAAAAAAGAAGAAGAAGTGGTGGTGGTGGAAGAAGGAGAAGGGAAGAGAGGTCTGGGAGAACGAGATTAATCTAGACACACAAACACACGAATAAATAAATGGTGAATTAATCGCGCTCGCACCTTATTAATTAGCATATCTTAATTGGAAAAGTCGCTTCGGTGGAGGCGGTCGAGCTTCGAGCGCGCACTCCTCCTGTCCTTCAACGTCCTGCCCAATCCTCACCTGTATCCTGTTATTGCCTCTTCCTTAAACTTTTACCCATTTCATGCTTCTCATGATCACCGTTGTTCTGTATTGGCCTATTGCTACTCTATCCAAATCCTCGAACTCCACATGTATTCATTTCTACAAATTATAACATCTTCCTTGATCTCTTCCTGATGATCTAGTTCCTAACCTAGCTTATTTCTCGACCTCCATTAGTACGTTCCTTCTGTTATTCAATATCATATCCTGCATTCAACTGTTTTGGGACATCCATTCATTGATGATGTGCTCCTATCTTGTATCTCTTATTTCTTGGTCTCTTATGAGAACCTTATGTTCATACTATTCTTTTAAGTCCTGTTGCTCGATATTAACTCGTGTCCTGTCATGAGTTCTGCTTTTTTTATCTTCTTCTTTCCTGCATCCTAGAATCCTAGACTTCAGCTTATAATCACTGTATGCTCCTACTATTTGCATTTTTACTTTTCCTAGTAATATCTCCTCCGTGTTTAGTCCTAGCTGTCTCTCCTTATTTCCGTATTTTGTTTTGTACCCTAATCCTGACCTAATCCTAATCCTCTGCCCGTATTTACTTTATATTTCTACTATTCGTCTATATCCTTATTAGTCCGTTCCACGACCTCTACTCGCATCCTGTCTAATAGTTGTCATATCATTTATTTGTCTCTTAATTTGTGCAATTCCTCGATTTCCATTTTTACTCGTTTCTGCGATTCTTCATGTCCTGCCATCTGTCGTATCCTGTATTAGCCCATCCTCGACCTCTTCTTGTATTCATTTCAAACAATTCGTTATCCCTTTCTTGTCCTCTCCCGACGCGGAAATGATTAATAGGCATAGCAATTAGGCACTGATTCGGTTGCAAATACGGAAGCAATTACCCTCCGAACGAATGTTTCTGGCTCATAAAGATATTCATTTCGCTGAGGCCAAGCGCAAGACGTAATCCACCTCGAGAAGAGATTATCTCTCCACACTTCCCATGCATCACTCTCCTTCTCTCTCTCTCTATCTCTCTCATCCTCCTCTTCGATTCCTTTATATCCTTCTTCCTCTCGCACGCACATACGGACTGCACACATACGGGAAAACTGAATGGCTATAACAGTTTCGCTTAAGCCGTTAAAAACGCCCAATGATCATGTCCAACTTAATTATCTAACATACTTTCATCGTGCTCCGAAAAACCAGATCCAGAAGGATTGAGCGTCATTTGCAGAAGCAGTTTCGTTCTTTGGCATAGAGCAAACACGTGGTTTCCAATTACCCCTAATGGTTAGCAATCGTGAAAATAAAGCACTTCGGAAACGGCGAACGAGAACTTTAATATCTCGCATTAAAAACGCAATTGCGAGCGTACATTTAAATACCAGTTTCGAATGTAATTAACAGCAGGTCGACGCGATTTCGTTTGCAACATTGCATCGTAATAGGGAGGTTAGTAACCAATCCGCACATCCTGCTCAAGGATTTCAATTACAATTGGCACTTCATTCAATAAAAGATGCCACATACCAAGGAGGAATAGTGGTGCTAATTCATCCATTGAATAGGAAGCTTAACTTTACATACCTACATTCCTTGTACTATTAGATTCTAAGTCTTTCTTTGACAAATTTGTTTGTAATAAAACTTTTTCATACAATTAAAGAAAATAATGACTAAATACAATAAATTGAAGATTTATTTTGTTTCAATACAATTGACTTATACATTATATTTATTATATCATATATGAATGAACGATACATGTCACATAATTGGAATTTTAATTTGTAATTAGTTAGAATTTTTCAAATTAAGTACCTCTAAAAGTAGTACTATTTTTCTGTATTTAAATATTTAGAAGTGTCTGTTATACCTTATTTCTGTGATCAGATCCAACTAAAACTATTTAGAACTTCAAATAATTGATACCATTAGTATGTCCCAATACACCTAAAGTTCCAAACTGTTAATGGCTTGGTATAAATGGAAGACAATCTCAAACTCGGTTTTTAATTCAGGTTTTTCTCTCTCTCTCGCTCTCACGCGCTCTTTACATTTTTTAATTAATTAAAATGCTTGTATAAATGGGCCGTTGATATTAATATTATCACGTGATTTAAATAATTACACGCGCCGCTGGTCGTCCGATACAAAACGAGGCATAGAGCTGTCGTTTATATAATCCATTAAGAAAGAAAGACGAGAAGAAGAAAAAAAATAAGTAACAACAACACTTAACAATATTTTCCAGAGCGGTATACGAAACGAAAGGTAAGAAATAAGCAAATGGAAATGAATAACATGGAAAAAGCGTTTCCTTTACAAACAAAGTGGATACGGGTCGCATAAATCCTCCGAAACATGTGATCATAATTAGTCTCAAAATATATTTATTACATGCAGCAGCGTTCGGATTTATGGTCTCCCTACACTCCCCGAAACGTTTACATTAAATTTTTAATTATTTCATATAAATTATTGTTCGTCATTTCTCCTACGCACGGATAAATACGTTAATGAGCGATTCGTTCGAAGGCATCGCATGCAAATTAAACCGGAATCGAGGCTCTGCATTATTTTCGTATGATCATCTCGGAATTTCGTTTCAAGCCAGATGATCAACAACAGTCATCAAAAGGCGAGGAGGAATTGTTTGGACGTGTGTGCATTTGGGTTACGGGAAAATTACAGCCGCTGTGGAAATGAAATTGAAGACCGTACGGAGAATGGAGAGTGAGTGGTTGGAGCGGAATTATAATGAGGTCTCTTTATTTCCCAGAAGGAAGGATGGGGATTTTCACCTGAAACGCGTCCGGGTCTAGCGCCACGGCTGAAAATTATGATTATTGCGTTTTAACCCCGAAAAGAAGCCTACCGTACAAAAATAATGATTTACTCGTTAACAGGCAGTTAGGGATTGTAATTACCTGTTGTTGTTACAAAGGTTGGAAGAACCCCTAGAAGCTTTTAGAAGGGAGTAAATTCTTCACTTTTCACTCACGCAAGGCGCCGGAGTTTAATTGGAAGATTTCAATATTTGGAAAATATTTCGGGATGATAATCATTATTATTTTGGAGAATAATTACGTAAATAATTATATTCAGAATTTAACAGTATTTTCAGCCCTTTAAATAAGTTACAGCTATTTTCTCTCTTAAAAATATTATACAAGTAAATCAACATCAAAGACAAATATGATTATGAAATACTTCTCTTTTCTTTAATATCTTTGCCGATTATTTTACAAAATTTGATTTGATTTTATATCTAGAAATAATAACTTAAATACTACCTAGATTTATCAATAATTATATTACATTTTGATTTCTTACTTAACATACTTTCACACATACAAATCATTTCTAACTACTTAACAAGTAATGTATCAAGTATAGGCGACTCATGGTGTAAAGGACATATATAATTATACTAATAAATGTTGCTTGGCAACAGAATGCAACTTTGATAAAGCATATATGCAGCCATCAAAAAGCTTACCAATTACTTGTAAGATATAACTATTATATAATGTAATAAAATTTTATTATTACATTAAAATCTATATTTATTTTTGGTGTTTATTTCATAGGTTTCCATCAACAAAGAGCTTGGAAATTCTATAAAAGTGTCATTTACGACACAAAGTAAGAATACAATGTTAAAATCTCATTGTATTTCATAATTGTTTTCAAATAGGCATAAAATTATTTTACACCTCAGTTGAAATAAACTTGTGTTTAGAGGTGAAAATATTATTTTCACATAAATAACATTCATTTCAATATTTGGTAATAAATTTTATGTTTATTTTAAATTTAATTTGAAATTTTGTAAACATTCTATAAAGTGAAGGAGTTTCAGTGCCATTAATTAAAATAAAAATCAATTAATTATTGGAGATAAAAATAGATTTTTATAACAAGAAGCTTGTTTTGAATTCATATTCTTTCGGAGTTGCAAGTAAAGGCATATAAACATATGAAAAGTAATTGTATTATACAATTTTAAGAAATTTTAGAAATATTCTAATGTTATTAATTATATATATATTTCGAATTTGTAAATTATCTTTAGAGAATCTTGAATATTCATTATAGAATCAATATTTGTTCCGGCAAAAGAAATAAAAAATGTGTGTGTTTGAAGGTACCGAAGCAGAAATGCGGTATTGTTTAATCGTGTGCTCTAGGTTTTTAGTAAGTGCAAAACGATGTTATTCAGAACAACTGTTAAAAGTAAATTGAGTAATAAAATAGCCTAAGGAGACTTATTCATGTTACCTTTTCAGTAACTCTGCTGTTGGATAATAAAACTTAAGCATGCACTTAAGCAGTTTATGCTTTGAATCTACCCGATAAATTTAATTAATTATTCTTAATTTATTAATTAATTGCAGTTTTGCTATTTTACAATTTCATTTATGAATCGTAATTTTTGTTGAAATTGTTTTCATTTATTAAATATAATATAATTTATTGGTCAGTTATATAAACAAGATATAATTCAAACATAATAAAATAATAAAAAGAAAAGGCTGGCCAAAGGGCTATCGACCACTGGTCTTTCCGCACATGAATATTATGTATAATGTAGAAAAAAAATATTAATTTTTCTGGAGTTTTTGTTCTTATTTGTAAATTTGAACTAATAATTTAGAATTTAGAAACCGGACTAATCGAACAAAGCGTCCAATGAGAGACTTGATTCATTATTATTGTATGAACATATATTTTTTTTACCTATTTGTGACTATTTCGATAAATATCATTTAATTAATAGTTATATCATTTTTTTTTAAACTGGACTATATTGAATCCGGATTAATCAAGACCGGACTGTGCGAGGTATTGCTACAGTTCTATATTTAATTACTTATTTCCGATATTTTGTATATTGACGTATTTGGTCGTAACTTTATGTAATTTATTATGTTTCCGTTGTCATGCTACATTGATTACTCTATATTATTGCATCCTATTACAATTAATTCACTTTGATTTACTTTCAATAAATTAAAATTAATTGATATTTTATATAAACCTGTTAATTTATAATTTATATCATTATTTTACATTGTTCCGTAATGTAAAATGTATAATATCTAATTAACTTAAATACACCCATACCTCGCTTTACGGCTTAGATACGTTCCACGAAACTTGGCCGCAAATCGAAAAGCCGTATAACGAATCAATTATTGCGCTTGCGCAAGATTGGCAACATGTAGATATATCGACATCGAAACTGTTTTTTTGCCGTTATAGCGAAACATTTTAGGCCGTAAATCGAAAACGTGCCTTAATTGAAGAGGGCCGTTATATCGAAATGCCGTATAGCGAGGTATGGGTGTAAATTATAATAACATTTATTGCAACCACTACAAAAAAAATATAAACTCAATATTATAGTAATTTAGAATTACAAAGAAAAGATCAATGAAATATAATGCTATAGCAGCAATGGGCCGTAAATTAGTATTATTGCAACATTTTTAAGAAATATATACATTTCTTCTGTAAAATTACAAATTTTTTTAGTTCTGTTTGATTATTATTGTATAAATATATCTTGTTATTTGCAATAAATGTCATTAATACTATTACAAATTGAAAAATCGAAAATTTAGCTTGATTTTTTTTTATAAATTGTTAAAATCTTTTGTTTGAGCTGTTTACAATTTATTGAGACTATTCGACATAACTGTACGGATTTCTTCTGTTTCCGTTGTTATGCTGACCGATTCCGTGATCTTTGGCCACGGTGTCCCCCTCCCCCGCACTTCCTCAGCGGCGTAAAAAAAAGCGCCATTCGGAATTCGAAATTAGTTTGTGGGCCAAAGGTCAACAATCCTCGTTTCAATTTAATCCTTCTTTCATCGAGTAATCTGCCTTTCTCCATCTCTCACTCGCTCATTCCCTCGTTCATTTACGTGTTTTTTTTTATTATACCTTCGTATACATACACACACACACACAAACTCCATTTTTGTTGTTGTTTTGCGATCCTCTCGTTTCCATCAACAGTCGTTAAATGAAATTGTTCACGATCTCCTTTATTGCCAATCGGGTTTCGGTCCATCGTCGGCCGAATTAAAATTATGTAAAATTAATAATCCGGAAAGTAACTGTAATAACGAACCTGCATCGAAGAGGATACACTCTGAAAAAA
The DNA here is from genome assembly GCA_018845635.1 of Nicrophorus orbicollis. NCBI lineage: Eukaryota > Metazoa > Arthropoda > Insecta > Coleoptera > Silphidae > Nicrophorus > Nicrophorus orbicollis. The sequence goes on along the minus strand of JAFMTC010000628.1, from coordinate 99,251 downwards.
AAATATGAGGAGGAGGAGATGGCTCTCTTTCTCTTCTCGTTTCCCATGATTGTTGTTCGTTTGCTCGTTGTTTTTCGCTCGCTATTATTTATTTCGTTCGTTCGAGTATATTAAGATCGCTTCATCGTTGTAGTAGGTGTACGCAGTTGTATCTCGCTCTGATCGAGGTATAAATTGTCAGAGGTGTATCTCGCTTTCCTCGTCCGTCTATCCTCGCCCGGCTCCACCGGGTTTTGTTTTCTCTTCCGAGGTCGTTGCCTATGCTTGCATCTGCTTCTTCTTATTCTACTACTTCTTCAGCCTCCTCCTAGTGTCTACAAAGAACAGCACGGACGGAACACAATCAGACAATTCCTTCTACATTATTGTAATTACTGTGGACGGGGCGCAATAATGTCGCTGATCGACGGAGCGTATTGTTTAAATAGGAGATTGCGTAATTCATCGAATCCTCTCCGCTTCAATAATCTGCGAGATACATCTTAATTTCATCTGCTTCAACCGCATATTATGAATATGCGTCTATTATTATACTATACATACTTCCTTCTACCTCCAACTACAAACAGTTTCCAACAACCAAACTGTTGTGTCCAACCGTTATTATTAATATTATTGTTGTTATATTGTATAAATAATCTATATATAAGAGATCTCACAAAAAGTTTCTCACGTAGGCGCATATCAAGTGTCTTAGTAGCCACATCTTGTTATATAAACAAATATATACGTGCCAAGGGATTGATTCGAAGATTCCTAATCGATGCACTTTTTCATATAAAGAACTGCAAGGAATTCGGGCCGGTCGTATTGTAAACAAACCACCCAAGCCGAATTCCATGGGAACGCTTATTCATCAAATATAAACAAAGCCCTACTCCCAATCACAACTCCCACCCCTTGATTAATAATAATTAACTTCGTAAGTAGATTATGTATTTAGAATTAGTCTCAGTAGAACATCCAAAGAATAACCAAGTCTCAGTAGAAACCCCAACGAATAACTAAGTCTTAGAAGAACCTTCTACGATCAACATAGTCTTGGGAAGACTCACCTACTATTGAATAATAAAGTTATTGTAAAACCAATTGAATTTACTTAATTCAAACTACTAAGACTCCACAACAACAACACCAGACATTATTCCACGGTGTCCAGAATTCCATCCCTGGGACACAACAAAACCTTAAATCGGTATTTAAATAATTTAAATTAACTTTGTAATGAGGAGCACCAACAACAAATCAAATGAAAATATATTATTATGAAATAAATAATTAAAATTTCATAAAAATACTTCAACTTATATTCTTACAAGTAGTTGTATTTGAATTGATGATAGAACATTTAAATCTCACTACTTTAAGAGATAATAACATTTATTGTAAACAAAAAGAAACTTATATATAAATTTATATATTTTTTACTTTTTTATTTTCATTTTTCCATTTCTGTTATAACTTGAGCTTACTATCTACTTTTTGTATTTTGTATATAGATTGCTTATAAATATTTTTTTTAAATATGAAGAAATAGTAATAAATTTATGTCCTCATTCTATTTTAACAATTTTATAGAATCTTCTAGTTACATTTAATAAAATACATTATTAATATTCTGAGCCTGTATTGAGTATACATGTAATTTGATAATTATGGTTCCCCGATGAAACAGAACATGTCAGAACAGATCATTGACGAAACAGTACAGGCAAATACTGTATAATCATATATTTTTTTTTGTATATCATTAATTTTATTCACAATCTATCACAAATAGGACATTAAGCAAATTTATTGGCGGTACAATTGTCATGTAGATGGGGAATTCAACAGTATCCAACTATAAAAATTAACTTATAATTTTATATAATATAATAATATTAATTAAATCTATGTGGTAAGTCCAGAACGTTGCACTTTTTAAGTCTGTATGTTTGTATTTGCTTTACTAGAAGATTTTCAGCTAGTTTGTTTGGGTAAATCATATAAATAACGTAAAAAATGATCAACTGCTACAAATGGCTGTAGACTATAAGTTCTGTTTTTTAAATATCTACTTAACATGAAACATGTATATGTGAAACATGCGTTTTACTTGAAAGGTACAATTGAGTTAAAGATTGATGCAATTATTATAAATATTTAACTGATATTCACATCTCTCTTTAAAATTCCTTCAGTAATCTTCTAAATTAAGGAATTGTCAACAAATAAATTATTCAATTTTTGACATTCTCACTTTTAATTTAGATTTTATCAAATATAATACTTAATAAAAAATGTATGAAATAGCTATTCATATTTCTTTTACCTTTAAAATCAAAGTAATTAATTAGTAATAAACAAAGTGTATTGTATTTTCCCAGTGCAAAAGGCAGTAAATTATTATTTTTTTTTGGAATTAATATTTTTATTTGATAAAAAAAGGTGTCTAAATGTTTTAAAGTTTAAATTTAACAATAATAACATTTGTTGTAACAACTACAAAAAGCAAATGAAGAAATACAAATGATAAATAAAATAAAATATTATTTTTGCGAAGTGTGATTTTAACACACTATAGGCGGGTCGGGTGAAAATACCCGCGGCACTCACTTCTGTCTATCAGCGGGTGAACATTTACATATGAAATTACAAGAAATAGCTCATTCTTTTTGTTTAGATTCAATAACTTTACTTGTTTTCGATGATTGATTACATAATAAAGATAAGGAACCATAAATTTGTTTCGTGTTCATGCAAATATTCATAATTTAAATATATATAGAAAGCAAACTCGAATCTTTCACACTTTTCTTAGTGTGTTAATGTTAAAAAAATGTTATGAAAATGTATATTATATTTATATTGTATTGTTCTTGAAATTGCATTAGTTTAATCAATAGAAGAGAAATTTAGTGAAAATATTATTAATGTATGCTTACTTATTGTTTGACTTCGTAGAGAGCAACTGTACTTATTGATTGGTTCGATGCACCTGGATGGTATTTATGTGATGCAACGTAACGGCAAGGAAGAGGTAGTAGTGTTTACTCGTATAATTGTTGTGAAAATGGTAAAACGTAGAGAGATGATGAGAGTAGTCTTGTGTCTTCTTTCCGTGCATTTCTCGCGCAGTGAAATAAATTTGTTTAATTTTCAATTAGGCACGTAGCGAAATGGGATCTTGCTCGAATGTCCGTCGCGGACGACGTTAAGAATTTCATTAGCAAAACAATCTTAATTTTAATTTTCTCTCTCAAATGTGTATTATCTGCATTACGATGCTGCAAACGAAGAGCGCAATTAAAAGCGCCATTTTAATATCCCTTTAAATAGGCTTTTTTCCAAGGCGACTTAGATAATTAAGTAGAAACGTTGATTGCCCGTCGGTTTGCGCTGCTCTTTAATTTATTCTGACAACGGGTTTGGAATTAAGAAATTTCTCACCAAAAAGAAAGAAGTAAAATATAATATATTATATTATTCATTTAAATAATTAATTTCGGTGATGTATGCGCACGTTGCGCAACACAATGTTTATGTCCTTTGTGCCGTTTATTTTGAATATTTCCTCGATTTATCTTTAACGTTTTAATTAAAAGGACGTTCGTTGACATAAATTAAAGGGTCGTCGGTTGCTTCGTTCGTTCGTTTTTTTTTTGTCTGTTTGTTTGTTGCTGTTGTGTAACTTCTTCGTCTTCTTGTTGCTGCTGCGTCGTCTTCTTTTTGTCCTTAAAGCGGCTGCGATCGATAAGATCTCTGCAGCATTTCGCGGACATTGTTTGGTCGGCTGTGCCGTAAATTTCGTTTACTTGAAAATAAGAAATAAATGGTTGAAAGAGGGGAAAAGTTAGTTATCTCGTTCCTCGAGCGGAGTAAAAACAGATTATGGTTGGATTTCGAATTTTTTCTCGTTTATTATCATTATTTCGCATAGCATATAGTTAACAATAAATATTGGGAGAAATAAGATTATATGTACAAAATTTATTGATCATTATTTTTTTTGCGACAAATGGATAGAATTAGAAGAAGAGATTTACAAGTACTTAGCTTCTATACAAGTCCTTTAATATATACATTGTTTATTATAATTAATCTGCTTAAATGCTGTTTATTTATTTTTCTTTCTTAGACTCTCGGGGTTCTTCTTTTTCGTCCGATGAGTTTCAAAACATTCTTTCACTCTTGCACTCTTTTTTTTTTTAGTATACTATCACTTGGTGCGCGCACGGAATAACGGGAATGTAAACAGAAAAAAAATATGAAGGGAGATTGCACACTCGCACTCGCAACACTTAAAAACTTTTAGTCATATCATATATCACAATTTCTTAGATGTGTATGGCGACTGTGCGCGGTGTTCCGGCGCAATTTCCGCCGCCCCCGCCTCCGGTGACTCCGCCGCCAACGCCTCCTCCTCCTGCACCAACCCCAGGACCAGGTCCTGGTTGCTGTGTCCTTGCTCCATGCCGATGGACGTGGTGGTGTACGTGCGGAACCCTCTGAGAGCCGCGCCTTCGCTGACCTGTTGGAACGTCCGGGAGCGCGAATTTGAGTTTCTCCCAGAAGAGTTTATCGCCCCACTGAAGATAGACGTTCGTCTTTAGGTAGAGCCTGATGTCGGGGTCGAGATCCTTCTGCGGCACTTCTCCTAGCAGGATGACGATGAGCCTGCGGCGGCGGTCGCGCAGGATCTGGTGATGCGCGGACTTGAACTCGAAACGACACCACTCCGATTTGATAAAGTTCTCTGAGAGGATCATGATCGTGCGCTTCGAGGATTCGACCGCTTGGACTATTGTGTCGGCGAGGAATGCGCCGACGGGGAAGTCTCTGTAGTGAAGACACAGTTTGTAGTTGGGCTCGAGAGCCGGCGCCAGGACCTCCGCCACCCAGGCCTCGTCCTTCGAGCTGTAGCTGACGAAGGCGTCGAACAGTTTATCGCGGTCGTCGCGATCGAAGTCCGCTGACTTGTGACACAGACGGACACCGAATTTCGAATGACACCACACGCGCACTTCCTGTCTGAATATGAAGACGAGCAGACTGGTGACGAGGAGGACGCCGAGCGCGGATAGCGTGATCACGAGCGGCGGCAGGTAATCCTCCAAGGCGTGTCTCTTGATGATAGTTAGATTGCCGTTGATGCTGTTGTCCATGTTCGCTGCGCCCGTGCAAAGGGTTCCGTTGTTTTCCTGCTGGCTCACATAGAACCCGAGATCCGCGTTATCCGCGTACATGTTCTCATTATAGAAGTCCACGTCTGTTGTGTTGTACACGCAACGCACATTATTCAAGTCTGTAACTACATCACCGCCGCGTACCATCCACTCACGTAACTTCTCGGTGAACTCACAGTCGCAGGACCAAGGGTTCGAGGCCAGGGTCACCTCGGATAAAGTGTTCGGAAGATACCACACACTGTACTCACTGATCCTATTGTGATCCAGCTTCAGAATTCGCAAATGCTTCAGCCCGGTGAAGGTGGTCCCGTTCAAATGGGTGATCCGGTTGTATTGAAGGAATACCTCCCTTAAACTATCCAAACCCTCGAATTCGTGTCCGTATAGCTCTGCGATTCGATTTCCATCCAGATGAAGCACCTCGAGATGGTGCAATCCGTTGAACGTGCGGTTGTGTATGTTCTCTATGTTCGAGTTGTTCAGGAAGAGCACTTTGAGAGTTTTGCGGCCGATGAACGCGTGGCTCACGAGCGCTCTCAAATCGTTCCCATCCAAGTACAGCTGAGTGGCGGACATCGGGATCCTTTCCGGCAGCTCCTCCACGTATCCGCTCGATGAGCAGTCCACGACATTCGCGTTTCTCCACATCTGATCGTGGTAACAAGTGCAGTTCTTCGGACAGGTTACCTTACAGTCGCAGGCGTCGAAATCACAACACTGACAGGCTGTTAAGCATTGCGCTTCGTACGTGCACAAGAACTGATGCGGAGCAGCCTCCACGAGCGGCACATAGGATCCTCCTCTATTATACAAGAGCTGGCAATATATGCTCTCCAGATCGACCAGCTTCGGTTGTGTCCTCGCTTTATTCAAATTCGCCTTCTGCAGCCACTCCATCGTGCAATCACAAGAAAACGGATTCCCACCGATGTGGAATTTCGGAAACTCTTTATCGGCCGGCACCAACGTGATTCTCAGCGAATTCTGATCCAAATTCGTAATTTTATTTCCATACAAATCCACTTTAGTTAAATTCGTTTTCTTGAAGAACGTGTAGGATTGCACTTTCGAAATCATGTTGTCGTTCAAGAACAACACCTCTGCGCTGTTCGGAATCGAAGTCCCGATAATCTCAGTCAATTGGTTCCAACTAGCATCTATTGTTTGCAGCGAAAGTCGATCTTCCAGCAGAAATCGATTCCCCAATTCTTTAATCTGATTGGAATGTATGTCCAACCATTGGAGTCCGCTCGGAATCAAAGCATAATCGAATTTCTGAAGATGATTATCTGATATATTTAACCATACTAGTTTCGGCAATTTGTTGAATAGATCTGTTATGTCCGTTAAATAATTACCATCGAGTCTGATCACTTGAAGGTTTTCGTTGGTATCGAAAGTTCCTGGAGATACTTCCTTTATTTTATTTCCGGAGAGATTTAGCAGCCTCAGCGCAGTCATTTTATCGAAAACGCCTTTGGTTAAATTTCCGATGTAGTTTTCTGTGAGTCGAAGACCCAAAAGGTCGCCCATGTCCGCGAATGTGTCGTTTGTAATCACGTTGATAAGATTCTCGCCCAAATCTAGGTTTTTCAGCAATGGCACATTGGAGATGACTTCTGGCACACGCGATAGTATGTTTCCGTTCAAATGTAATTCACTTAATTGCGGGCAATTCATTAGAGCTTCGTGATGGATAAAGGAAATCCGGTTGCGATCCAAGAAAAGTAAAAGCAGCATTTTAAGACCGCTAAATGTATCGGCGTTTATACGTGTCAACATGTTGTTCGATAGGTACAGGGTTTGAAGATTGCTCAACTCGGAGAATGTGTTTGTGGGTAAATTGTCGATTTTGTTGTCGTTCAGTCTTAAGAATTGTAGATTATACAAATCGCGGAACACAGATGGCTCGATTTTCTTTATGCGATTGAAAGAAAGATCCAGGACCACTAAACGCACTAATCCGCTGAACGTGGCGGAGTTAATCCAGTCTGCGGTGAGTTCGTTGTTGGAGAGGTCCAGCACTAGGAGTTGGACCAGTGGTCGGAAGAGATCAGGAGCCAACACATTGATGGAGTTGTTCTGCAGGTAGAGTTCGCGGATCTCCCGCGTGTCGGAGAATAGTTCTGGCGGGAGGCTAACCAAGCGATTGTCGGAGAGCTTCAGGACGTTTAAGTTCACTAGCCCTTCGAGGGCGCGATCCGCTAATTGCGTTAGACCGTTCTCTTGAAGATAGAGCTTCTGCAGATTGACCAGCGTGGACATTTGACCCGAGGCCAGCCGGTCGATGTTGTTACGAGATAGGTCGAGTAATCTAAGACTAGCACCGCACCTCTCCGACGGACTCGACGATACGAAGTTGAAACT
>JAFMTC010000628.1:80885-91624 GCA_018845635.1 Nicrophorus orbicollis | reverse complement strand
AACTCGCGGAGACCTCTAAACGCGACGTCCGAGAGGTTGCCCAACTTGCAGTGCTCGATGGACAACTCGCGCAGCTCCACCAGGTCCTTGAAGCTGCCCGCCTTCAGATTGCTCTGGAAGAAGAGGGCATCGCTGCACTCCAGCTTCAGCCGCACCGTGTGCTTCAGCTGGATCTTGTTGAAGTTCCAGAACTCCAATTCACTGTTAATTGTCTTTAACCGGCAAACGACGGTGATGTCGTCGTCGCTGTCCACCACGGAGTGACATTCCTGCAGGCCCTCATAGTTGTTCAGGCTGGTGCCCTGGGAGTCGGACAGCGCTCCGAAGATCGTTGCGAATAAGACGATGCACACCACCGCGGTGCCCATATCGTACCCGTTCTTTCTTCTGATCCGCTACACCATTGTAAGACCACTTTAAGAGCAGCGTTTAGCATGCCGCGACCGTTCCGTTCGCCGCTCGCCGTTTGACTGCTTGCCGCATCCACAAGGCCACGGACTCGCTCCAGTCCTTACCTGTCCCTTCCTCCTCCATCTCTTCGCTTCCCCCAAACCCCCCCATTCAAGACACTCGCACTCCTTCTCTACCTATCTACCTACCTACCTACCTTACCTACCATCATCATCATCGGCATCGGACTCGGGTTAAGAATAGACCGACTCGGCACATTATAAGAAATACAACTCGACTTTAAAGCAGAAGAAGAAGAGGCGAACAACGACGACGGCAGAAGAAGAAGTCAGGAGGATAAAAACCGAAGAAGAAGACGAAAAAATATATATATAAGAAGACCAAGAGGCGACCAAAGGAAAAAACAAAAAGAAAAATAAAAACGAACACTGTTAACTCGGACCGCTTTTTTTACGTGGACGGCCGGGTTTTCTATCTGATCGACCGTTGAAATCGCCCGACATTATCGCGCCTCTCTATGACACACAATGGGGCTAGAATTTTTCGCCAAACATTCCTTCTTGCGCACTTACCACGCGAAAACTATTAATTAAGCCACAAACAATAACACTTATACCCGCATACGCAATTAGCGTTAAATTAATTGCATGCAAATATATGCACAGTATGATTATATTTTCTTCTACAAGGCGTTAATCGCAACATTATAACAATTCTTCACAACCGTTAACAAAAACAGTTATAAAATATATATATTATTATTATCATTAACAACAATCATATTTAATTATAAAATTACATAAATAATTACAGATAAAATTAAAGTGTGAATTAAAAAAAAATACATGAATCATTGCAACGGGCCATTTAACATTCTATAAATAACCAAACGTCATGTCATTCATTAATTTATTAACATACAATTTTATTTCATACAGTTTTTTCTTTCAATGATTAATTACTAATCGATATATCAATTATCAGAATTTACAATTATTTAATTATTAACTGTTTATTTCCGATAATTAATACTTAAATTATATTTTACAAAATAAATATTACAAAAAAAAATAGTCTGGAAATTAAAGTAATAACCAATTGGTAATAGTATTTCAATCCAGATTTTTTTGGAATTGATATTTATTTGGTTGTCTAATATTAAATGTGTAAATATCGAATGAATGATTTATTCGGAAACGCGTTCCTGCAGTGCCGTTGTACACGTGTTAACAAACAGAAGAAATATTTTAAATTAATCATTCATGTTAATTAGGAGACGCCGAGCTGGTAAAGTTTCTCCACGCATTTCTCTGCCTCTTTCGTTGATTATAATATGCATACGTTAATATGAACACAGTCCGTTTCTGTGGAGATTCAATTGGTTGGTATTGTTGCGCGCGTTCAATTAAATTTCTGAAACAAACAGTTTAAGATTCGGATTCCAGATAGGATTAGTATTAAGCGATTGGAACTGTACATTTATTTCGTTTTCTATTCGAAATGCGGAGAGTTATTGTCGATGAATATTAAGATTTAATCAATACTAATTGATATATTGAATTAGTAATTAATGCTAATCCGAAAGATTTTTTATAATTAGCTGGTGAAAAGTGATTGTATTTATTAATATTCATTTAGTTTGAAATAGAAAACTGCTTATAGATATAATAATTTAATTTCGAAATTCGGTGATTTCAATGCTGCATTTATTTAATTCCTTTATTTTTATAATTAAGAATTTTAATTCTTCAATACCAGTTTTTTCTCTCTCTTCTGTTAATTTATTTATATTACTTTACCTATTTGATTTCATTAAAACACGCATTTCAGTGTTGCGTCAAGCGAGAAACTCATTTTATGGAATTTGCACATACATTTTTTTTTATATATTAAACATTTATTTACGTTTAATATGAAATTGCGTCAAGTTGATTGTAAAATAATGAATGTAAATTTCGCGATATATGCTTGATCTTATGGATGATGAAAAAATCTTCTGTAATTTCAATGCTACGTTACACATTTTGCGTTTCTATTATTTCGTTCACATGCAATTTTTAATACAATTTCAATGCTAAGTAATGCGAGTAACCCTTTGTAAATTCATGTTTTCTTTAAATATGTTTCAATGTTTATATACTAGGATTAGTATATTAGTATATATACACGAATTAAGCATGTGGTGTTTTAGTAATAACGATTTTTTGAAGATTTCAATGCTAGGGCAGGCGAGTAACCGAGTAAGATGTAAGTTTCTTTACATTTTTGATGTAATAAAAAAAGCTAAACACAATTTTATCATGCTATATCTTTATTAAAAGTTATTTGGTGGTGATTTCAATGCTAGGTAAAGCGAGTAACCCATGGCAAATACATGCTTTTTCATCAAATATTTAATTAAGATACAATTTTCTGGTTATTTTAAATACAATAATATAGAAATAACGTTTTATAATATAATAATAACGTTTATTTTTAGAAAATTTCAATGCAAAGTTAAGCGAGAAACCTTTTTCGAAATACATATTTTCTTCAAATTTTTCTATTGTAATGTTATTTATTGTTCACAATGTGAAATGTGAACTTATGGCAGATAAGTAAAAACTATTACGAAATAAAAAAAATTGAATACATTACTAAAAGCGAAACTCTGATTTTATATGTATTTTATAAAGATTTTTTTTCTTTAAGTTTAATGTATACTGATAAAGGTGAGTCATGTATCGAAGATGTTGGAGTTTAATAATACCGAATTTTCGGTGATTCCAATGCTGCGTGAGACGAGCAACCCGAAGTTATAGCATTTGGAAACGTTCAAAAAAAAAATGTATGGTCGATTTCGTATTCCGTTCATGTAATGTTTCTTCGAAAACAACTGTTGTACTATAGAAATAAAGGTGAAATGGTGACTCGAGCGTTGCGTTTTAATGAGAAATGATCTTTCGATGTTGAGACTCCAATATTTTCCACAAAACGAACGGAATTCGAGCTGAGCTGAATCATTTCGCGAGATGACATAATGCGATGACATAAATGAAACAGCATAAACAATTGAAAGTTTAGCATATTCCGGCAATAAAAATTCAAATTTCGACTAATTTATCGGCCGCAGGAGGGTATTTATTACATGGCCCATAAATCTTTTAGTGAAACACACAGAAATACGTGTGTTTGCGTTAGAAAATTACATGTTAAATTGCCGAGGCTATTGTTACGAAATCCGTTTCTGTTCTTTGTACAGGAAACTAAAATTATTAAGATTATTTTTTTTAAATTTTATTTATATTTTCATGTTAGATAAAGTTATTTTATTTTCCCAAAGCATACAAATACACGTGTGTTTTCACTTTAAAATTACATATTAAATTCTCGTAACAATAGTTTTTCTATTTTTGTACAGGAAATTAAAATTATTAACAAAAATATTATGTTATCATGGCGTTTTAGCTAATGTAAATTTGTTTGTCCACAGCATAAACAGACACATGTTTGCGCTGGAAAAATACATATTAACACTAGGTTTACGGAACCAGGCAATTTGACGGAATTCAAACTTTGATATGAAATATCTCGAAAACCATCAAGCAATTATTTCAACTGTTTTACATCGTAAATTAATCATTTCTTCAAAAAAATTTATACTCACTGCTTTTTTTCCTAAACCTTCTACTTTTTGAGATTCTTATGTAGTATAATTATCTCTATGGTACGTCAAATTGACGGGTACGCTTATTTCGAAAATAATCCTTATATTTTTGCTTTTTTCGTCACATTATTCATCCAGTATTAAATATAAGAGTGAAAACAATGTTTGTGGATAAAATCTTCGAGATAAATGAGAATTGTTCCGAGGATACCTCAGAAGAAAACGAATGTGAATTAGGCGTAAGCGAACCCAAAAGTGAAATTACAGAATCTGTTGAAAGTGGATGGACAGAATTATCTTCAGATAGTGAAGAGGAGAATTTATTTACAGTCTGTCTGAGCAAGAAAATGCGTATTTTTTCTAGCTCTGAGGTTGAAGATGAGATGACGAGTTTTCCCAATACATCCCAAAATGTAGGGTGATATCGAAATTGCAACTGATGGGACACAGTGGACAAAATAGAAACCAGGCGGATCTAAAGATAGGACGCCCATCGGTATGATTTTCAAGGATATCAGAGTGCCTACTGCCCTATACTAAAAGAAATATTATGGAGGGTTGCTTGATTAGCGCTTTCAATTTGATAATTGAAAAACGTATAATGCAACACATAAAAGATATTAGATTTGACAGCAATAAACGTGTTGATACTATATAACCAGTGCACCTGAGCCACAATATCCAGGAAACAATACATATTTAGTTTAGCCGAGGAATTAGATGCGGAAAACAAGGAGAACATTAGCCAACGAGCAGACGCTTCTTCATCATCTATAACATTACAAGAGCAAAAAAGATGCCAAGTGGGATACTGCAATAAAAATAAAGCAGCAATTGCTGAATATCTTATGAAAAAGTGGTATGAGGAAAATGCACAGGCAAATCGGAATATACCTGTAAAAATATACTGAATGAGTAAGATTACCCATTAGTATTATTGTTATTATTTCCATGAGGACTTTTTATTTCTGAATACTTTATATAAACATTAAGGCAAATATTGTGCAATTTGTAGTTAACTTGAATAAATCAGTTTTTTTAAGTGCGTTTTTTTCTTCACCCGTCAATTTGACGCTACGCTGACTGCTGTCTATCAGCGGGTCGGGTATTTTTACCTTTTTGAACGTTTACATATGAAACTGCAAGAAATAGCTCATTCTTTTTGTTTAGATTCAACAACTTTACTTTTTTCAATGTTTGATTACACAATAAAGATAAGGAACCATAAATTTGTTTCGTTTTCATGCAAATATTCATAATTTAAATATATATAATAAAGCACACTTGAATCTTCTTTCACACTTTTCTTAGATAACATTCAGAATTTACTAAAGATATCCCTCATTGTTTCATCGCCAAAAGACATTCTTTTATTCAGCCAGTATTATATAAAGTTAAAATATTGATTGGACTGTCGACTGATCAATATTTATCATATTATTGTACTATTGTACGACGCACAAAACAAAATGGACGAAAAGGACAGTGATGATCTTGCTAAATGGAGCCCTTTCAAACGCGCAAATTGTCGCGAAAATCGCCCACTACACAGACCAGTTTAGTCTGTTCGGCTACCCGCTCACAGTGTTGTCGTGTCCCGGGATTAAAAATCTCTGGACACCGTGGATTATCTCGTATTTACGTCGTTGTGGAGTCTTTGAGGGGTTTATGAATATCGAATACGAATATTCTAAGTAGTTTTATTGTACAGTTGAGAGTTTTTATGGAGAAGTCAACTATATAAGTGTTGATCTCCTGTTTATTACCAAGAGTTACATTCTCTTAAGTTGCTAGTTGTTCCCCTAGCTAAGGCTTACCAAAGACTAAAGACTCCCTTGTCTTCATCTTATTTTATACTAATAGTAGTGGGAGTAGGAGATGGGGTTTCCCTGTGGGTGGGAAGTCGCCCATTGATGTGTACATTTCTTATCCTAATATTCGTTAGTGGGAAAATAGTCAACAGGATGCCAAAATGTCTGTAGTCTTATCACTACATGAATGGTCCACTAGATTAAGATAGAAGGTCTTTCTAGTGTTTAGGGGATGAAATCTTCCTAAACGGAAATGTACGTCGTTAAGGAGATCGTACTTACAATAACCAATACAATAATAAGGAATGACATAAACAATAACGGTTATACATACCAGTGTGTTAAGTTGTTGAAAGTATTATTACGAAACTAATCCGTTTTATTTTGTACAGGAAATTAAAATTATTTATTTATATTTTTATATTGGTAGTGTTGTAGAAGTGGAAGTACGTTTCTTTTTATTAGATAAGAGAATTTATAGCGGGAATTTTGTGAAATTATACGCGTGAATCAAATGTTATTTGGTAATATTATTGGTGAATCGGATTATGGCGTGAAATTTATACGCCGTAGCAGTTTATTTGTTTATAATGCGTGTAATTTATGGCCTGGGCGTGGAATGTAAATTTCGTTACAAAATCATTGATTCCGCGGCGGTGACTGCATGACATGGGTCAACAGAACACAGCGCGGCGAACGCTGTTATATAATAATAAGTGCGGAGAGTGAGTTACCGTTAATGCGAACTGCACTATTAGTAGGGCAAAATCAGGTTTCTCTCTCAATCCCTCTCTCTCTGTCCTTCTTTTTTTATTTCTTCTTCATCTCTCTCGCTCTTAGTCTAACGCTGCATTTGCCCACATCACATTACATGCATTATGATGCTCCATTTATATCATCATCATCATCATCGTCGTCGCACATAATGGTCATGGAACGCATTCCTCGTTACAAAATAAAAGTAAGCGAACCCGCCCTGCCTTCATTCTTTCCTAACTATATTAGGTTCGAAATGCATACGGGATGCAGCGAAAGTGAGTCAATAATTGCTTCTTTTTTTTTATAAATATATATATATTTATTAATTGTTGTTTATAACTCATCAATGGATTGCATTAGTTTTCAATAAAAATCGTTTTGAGAAAATAGAAGCAATGATTTATTTATACATTGCAGAAGCTACATTTTCAATTGTTATTGATTTTCATTCATTCATCAATGAGTTTTACTTCTTTATTAGATTAAGCTTATCCAGTGAAATTTAATTAATTTTTAGTAATTAACTTAATAATATTTATAGCAACGGTTCAAAAAAAAAACAGATACAAAAGATGTTTATACAACAATAATATTAATGAAAAAAATTAAAAAGAAACCAACCCCCTTTTATTGATGGTCTTTCTACCCTAATATAACATTAATTATATAGTGTTATACATGATAACTCAATATACACTTGGTTCTCTTTTTATGCGGTAGATACGTTCCTCAAGAAAACGCATAAAAATAAGTCGCATAAAAAAAGACTAGACACACGTATAAAACGGAAGGATACGTTCCATAATTTTTTAAAATCGCATAAAACTAAATCAATGAGTTACAATATACCGAAAATCGCATATAAAACGGTTTATTAAATTTCAGAAAAATAATTAGTCTTACTATATTCTTTCTGAAATGTTTATTCATAATTTTATAAAAACGTTAACAATCATAGACAAGTTTATTAAATTTCAGAAAAATATAATCTTAACATATTCCTTCTAAATTTATACGGAAAAAATTTACAAAAAAAATACAGAAAATTTTTCTGAAAGTTAATCTTTCTTCACATTTTTTCTTTAGAATTATCGTCGCTATATGAAAGTGTTCGGCATAAATTGTGAACTGGTTCGAAATCACTTTCATCACTAGAAGAGATAGTCAGCATATCAGATCTATGTCCTGAAGATAATGATTCTTCACAAGTGAAATTAGTCTCAACTTTGCATGTTGACAATATAATCAGTGATTAAACTTTGCAATGGCTTTGCTATTTTTTTGTACAATTCCTGATATCCAGAAATGCAATTCTGAAATTCGCCTTGAAACTTGAATGCTCGTTCAGAATTACCATCTTTTTCGATGAAATGGTTTGCCAATTTACTGGAAAGTTGAAGACACTTGCAGTGAGTGTGACTGGAGTTTCATCTTCTTCCGATTCATTTTCGTTTTCTTGTTCTTCAACGGTATCAAGAGTTATACCAATGATATCATTGTCATTCATGACATTATCCTCAAGTAATTCGTCTAAATCGTTTTGGGTATATGTTTCAAAACCTTCCCCACCAATTTCATGTGCTAAAGAAATTATTTCAGCTAAAACTGTCGACGTTTGGTTAGTTTCTTTGAATTTTAACGTGTCAAAATGGCCTAAAATAGTTATTTAAAAATATGCTTCTTGAAATAAAAACAGCATAATTTCAAAACCGCATAAAAATAGTACGCAGAAAAAGAAGAAGAGATTGTACAATAAAATATTTAAAAAAATACTCTAAATATTTGCTCTGGAATTTATGTAATAATAATTATTATTATTATCTGGGCGGAATATTTCATTTTCATTGTTCAAAATTTAAGTATTTTTTGTGAGTATTTTGGTAAAAGCTTGTATTATATTGAAGATATATAAAACTTATTTAATTTAATTTTAATGAACTTTGAGCAATTAATAATTTTGTAATATTAGATGTTTTGCAACTAAGTCAAAGAGCAATTATTATTATTGGGGTGGATTTTTCATTGTTATTTTTTTGTAATAATAATCTTTATTAGGCCACTAAGTTTTTTGCAATTTCTTTCATAGTAATAGAAAATTGAAAAATATTGAAATCGTAGTAATTTCCATGAGTATTTCGTTTAAAATTTACTCAGAATAGAGAGGTATTGGTGTTAATAGGTAGGAACTGTTGTGATTTTCGTTTCAGTAACTTCTAAAAATGTTTAAGTTTTGTTACAAGTCTTTACCTTTTCGTTAAAACGTGATATTTCTAGCACAGATACATACCGAACTGTAGATCGGGTAGATCTTGCTTCCAAAAAAAATATACCTGAATTAATTGTTTTACTACCCATGCGTTACATCATTCACGTTTCCTTCAAACCGATTCGAAAATGTGATCAGGTGCAATGCACTTGTTCATGAAACATTTGCTTTCGTCAGTTAATTAACACCTTTCGGCTTCGCTTTTCTTCCTTATTTGCCCGATCGAAGACTACAACTGTCCTCGATGCAGCAGATTCTATTTGCGACCGGTGTCTTAAGATCGCTTAAGATTTCTTTTCCGCCTTCTCCCGTTCTTCTTCTACTTGACTTTTTCTTCTTCTCGTTTTCGTTCTCCGCTAGTTCGTCCTTTCGTTGGCTGCAATGCGACGTCGTGTGGGCCGCCGCCCCGTCTGATTTAGAAGCCCGTTCCCAGAATAGATCAATAAAAGGATTATTTATTTACGCTTGCGGGACCTTTTTACGGCCGCTTCCATAAATATTGAAAATTACTTTTTCGAATACGTACACATGCGGGGCCCACGCAATGCGCGTTTCGCTCGTATATATACACTTTATGAATTTATTAAGATCGTTGTTTGTGTGTGCCTTTCTTGTTTTTTTCGCTCTCTCTTTATTATTGTTATTATTATCCTTCGTTGCTGCAAATTTAATTTTTGTCGTTTTGCAAATTTATTGTCAATTGGTTCGTTCGTTCGCCTTTCTGCAATTGAATCGGATTCTCGTCTTTTCGGTTACTTTTCTTTCTCCGGAGAGCGCGAACTCGTTTGTCCGCTGCCTCTATCATCATCATCATCATGATCATCCGCCGCCGCCACCGCCGCCGTTGCAACCGCGATGTTTATTATTATTATGAAAGTATAGATTTCAACGATACTTAAGGCCTTGAGTTATGGCTTTGGCGTAATTGGTTTTCGGTGTCGGTACGTTCCGTCGGACAATTAAACGGTTTTTAGGTAGGTTTAGGTTGTGCCGCGCGCATATCATCCGCTCCGAGAATGGACAGATGGTTGGGTTTGGTTTGGTTTGGTTTGCTCGATGGTTGGGGTTTTGGTGCGACTTGGCCTCGTCCACGATGATATATAGTAAACCATTAGCTGTATCTTAACAATCCTGTTGATTCGGTTTTATTTACAATAGGGATGTTTTAATATTCCCCCGCGAGATGGGTTTTTCGTGTAGCCGGGATTCCGGTCCGGACTCGTTATTAATTGGGCAATATAGCGCGCCGCGTGTTCCCTTCTTCGTCGGCGGCGCGGACCCCTTTTGTCCCGCCGGGGTACCAACCCCATCCATCAAGCCCTCTCCACCTTTTGCCAAATTAATTCAACCAATTTACCCTCAACGGCTCAACACCTGCACCAATCAACGCTAATTAATCGACAGTACTACATTTATTTCTCTCGCATTTTTTATTTTCTTTACGTCCTTAAAAAGTTTTTGGTATTATTTGTCTTGTCCGTCCTCTAACATTTTTAATTATGTTTACAAATTACACCAAGTAACTTTTGTAATCTAATGTAGAATGCATAATCTATTTTCAATTGACGACTTTTTCAGTCATGTAACTGTCGACAGTACTACATTTATTCCTTTCTAATTTTCTTACGACTTTTAAACGTTTTTGGTATTATTTGTCTTGTCCTTAGCAACTGTCCATCCACTAACATTTTTAATTATGTTTACAAATTACACCAAGTAACTTTTGTAGTCCAATGTAGAATGCATGATCTCTTTTCAATTTACGACTTTTTTCAGTCAAGTAACTGTCGACAGTACTACATTCATTTCTCTATATTTTTTTTTACGATTTTTAAAAGTTTTTGGT